>CAUPSL010000458.1:245622-284382 GCA_963514005.1 Raja brachyura
GCTATGTCTCCATCCGTAGCCACTACAAACAGTGTGACGAGTGATCCCCACCCGAAGCGCCGCTTGTCACTGTTCTCCAGAGATGCTGCCTGACCCGCTCATTTACTCCAGCACCGTGCTTCCCTTTTTGTAAACTAGCCTCTGAAAGTCCTTGTTTCCGCGACGTCTTGTGTTCACACGGACAACGCTACCCTTCCTTCATGTCGCAGTGTTTACCGGGATCGTAATGGTTCCACTCGGGTGTCTGCAGTCCCCCAGCCGCAATACACTAAGTTATATTTCTTAGTTCTGAATGTACGCTGATGTGAAATAAATCTATTAACATTCGACGTTGTGATCGATTTATTGAGAGAGAAAAGACACAATGTTAAAATGACTGAATCTGAATTCCTACTCCAGTTATTCTCTATGCACATCATATCTAACGCATTTTCAGTGAATGATGAGCGAGTAAATGCTTCGCGCTTAAAGGGAATGGCGGGGGGTTATTTTTTACACAGAGGGCGGAGGGAGTCTTGGACGTGCTGCCGAGGATGGTGGCGGAATTGGATTCCACGGGGGCATTTAATGGGCTTTTGTATGGGCATATTGATATGCAGGGAATGGGGGAATGTGGAACAAGGGGAGCCAAAGGAGAATGGTTTAACGTGGCATTAAGTTTGGCACGGACGGTGTGGGCCGAGGCGCTGTTGGTGTTCTTCACTGTTCCATCTTTCATGGACCGTTCAAGGTGTTTCGGCTCCTATTGCACGGAATCCGTTTCCCTTCGCATTGCGGATCTAGATCACTCTCCAGTGCCCCAGTGCCAGCTGAGCGCCCGGGCGCATTCTCTCTCTCCATCTCGCATTTTCTCTCTCCCCCCCCCTCTCCCTCTCCCTCTCCCCGTATCTCTCTCTCTCTCTCTCTCTCTCTTTCTCTCTCTCTCTCTCTCTCTCTCTCTCTCTCTCTCTCTCTCTCTCTCTCTCTCTCTCTCTCTCTCTCTCTCTCACACACACACACACACACACACACACACGTAGCGCGACGGCCATTAACGATGCGAGGGTCATTTTAGAGGAATTATCACGTGGCATTCAATAGCACTTCAACAGCTGGCGACGGGTTGCATTACAACTTCGTTATTAAAAATAACTTTTTGCCATTCGTCATCCCAAAAAACTCGTGGACTTCTGACCCTTAACCCTGTGTATTTACCCGACAACAATAGTATAAAAACAACATTGAGGAAAAACGCAGAAAGTCAGGTGATACTTGACAAAAGTTCGATTTTAGTGCTCGAGCACTTGCCGCTCCGACTCAGTTTCTTGCACCGCGCGGCGATTCCTCTGTTTGGTTTGGCAAATAATCAAAACGTAGAACAAAGGGAAAACTTTGGGATCTGAAATTGGATCATAACGGCTGCATCTACGCAGGGAAAGCAGATTTAACACTTCACTGTTTTATGATGCAGCGAAAGGCGATGACCTGCGAGAGGACAAAGTCGTGCCTGCCTGCTGGGACAAACAGCAGGGGAGGACGAATATACCGAGGGTTCATATGTTGGGTAGGTGAGGGTGAAAGTTTATTATTGGCGGATGGACAGACTGGGAGAAAAGTACGTCGTCGCCTGAAGGCACTGGATGGCAAGGACACGGAGGCGGAGAATCGGCGGAAGGCCATCGCTTTACTGTTCACAAGGTTAAGGGTCAGAAGTCCACGAGTTTTTTGGGATGCGCGAATGGCAAAAAGTTATTTTTAATAACGAAGTTGTAATGCAACCCGTCGCCAGCTATTGAAGTGCAATTGAATGCCACGGGATAATTCCTCTAAAATGAGCCTCGCATCGTTAAGGGCTGTCGCGCTACGCAACATTCAAGCGTAAACAATTAAAACTCCATTACATCGCTGGTTCCATTTAAATATTAATTTCACTGTACTTTGCTATTCCCCCAGCGAACGTGCTGACGGCTGCGATCCTGTGCCGCGGAAAGTGCGGCCTCTCTAAAGGAATCACCCGGTACATGGTGGCGATGGCAATCTCCAACCTGCTCGTTCTCATCCTTCACGTGTTAATCGAGAAAATCTACATGTACTACACCCCTAACTCCTTCCTCTCCCTCACCGCAATTTGTGCATCCAACACATACCTGCGGGTCGTTACTCTGGACCATTCTGTGTGGTTAACCATGGCCTTCACCTTTGACCGTTTTGTCAGCATTTGCTGCCCGAAGCTGAGATTCGCCTATTGCACGGATAGGACGGCCGTCACGGTCATTGTATCATTGTGGGCGCTAAGTTGTTTAAAGTTCATCCCCTTTAACTTCATGTACGAGCCACGCTTCACCAAGGATAATGTGAAATGGGGGTGCCGACACAAACGCGCCTACTTCATTTCCGCTTGGTGGTTGTTTTTTTCGTGGATGTGTACCATCTCTGTCGTCTTCCTACCTTTCCTAATAATTATATTGTTCAACGGACTGACGGTCAGGAACATCATAGCGGCCAACAGAGTCCGTCGTCGCCTGAAGGCACGGGATGTCAAGGACACTGAGGCGGAGAATCGGCGGAAGTCCATCGTTTTACTGTTCACCGCGTCCGGCGCCTTCATACTGCTGTGGACAACGGTAGCAGTCGCCTTCATCTGCACTCGGGTCACTATGAATTTCGCGGACGGGGATCACACAAGCCCCTCTTACATCGCCAATGAGGTTGGGGTCTTGCTCACGCACGTCAGCTCCTGCGCCAACACGTGTATCTACGGGATGACACAGAGGAAGTTCAGGCAGGAGGTGAAGAACGCGCTTACACATTTAACGAGTATTGTTGTTCAACTCATGACACCGGCGCGCCAGTTGTGTGGAACTAGAGTTGGGAAATGACTCCGCCCTTCAATCTATTCTTTCATATGATCGCGCTATTCCGTGAATTTGGTTCCACCCCGAGCGGGCATGTTGGGAAGGACTCTTCGTGGAATTACATTCTATACTAATGTTCAGTGTATTGTAACTTGCTAACCCCTATATATTTCCCTTGTAGCGCTCAGGACGAGTTGATACGTGACCTCGTTGTTCTTCTAACATCAATATCCGCAACATCCCCTTTGCCCCAAATCCATATGATCTGCAACTTAGGTATCAATCTACATGCCCCCCCCCCCCCTCTCTTTGTCGTACACTACGTGAACGCGCATTCATTTCCTCCTCCCCTTCCAACCCGTGCCCTCTCCATCCCTCCCCCTTCCCGTTTTTTTCCGATCAGGCTGAGTGTCCCCGATTACATCATCTCTATTTGCTTTATTTTCACCTTCTCCTCGCTGGAAATGATCTATTCTACATTTTCCTTGAGCTGCATCCACATTGATGTCTCGTTCTCACACCTTACACTTCCTTATCTCTGTGTCTCCATCCCCCATGACCTTAAGAAGTGTGTCGATCCGAAACCTCACCCATGCTTCTATCCCGAGATTCTGCCTTTCGCGCTGAGTTACTACACCATTCTGTGTCTATATTCGGTGTAAACCAGCATCTGCAGTCCCCTCCTATACATTTACATCTAGATATCTTCCTCTGGCTTCATATGTTTATACCCCCTGTGTCCTTCGGTCTCTCTCTCTCCCTCACACACGTATTCTATTTTAATCTCTGGCATTTGTACCCATCCTCAATGCCTTGTTTCTGCATTTACCGTGGCTGTACGGACAACACGTTGCGTCCTGCTCTGCGTTGCTCTGGGTCGCTAGCGGTTCTCGGCAACGGGTGTCTGCAACATCTACCTTCGATCCTTGTTGATACATTTCTCTGTTTAAATGAACGTTCTAGTGAAATATAATGATTAACATTGATTAAACCTTGCATTCACATCGATACTTTGAGAGAAAATGTGCATTGTATTAAAATCACTGTATCTGTAAACCTGCCATATTTGTTTCCGAATCACATTCCAGGCTACTCGTCCTTGGGTGAGTAATGGCTAAGTTTAAAGTGTGAAGAAGATGTGCGGGCAAGTGCGGAAGTGTGGTTTGAATAGAGATAGGTCTGGATGTTGCCGTAATGTACTTAGTTGTGGCATAGGCCCAGAGATGACGTGTCGAAATCAAAACGCATTCTGACGAAAGTACAGGATCAGCATTTACCAGTCATGAGGATAGATAAGGATGGGAATCTAAAAGGTCAGTGGATGTCGGATGGTGTTGTAAAACTCACGAAGGTAAAGGATGTCAGGTTTAAGAAGGAGGCATCCGGCGCGGCTTTGGAGGAATATAAAGCGAGTCGGAAACCCACGCGGACAATTATAGGGGCCAGAAGGGGGCATGGAATGTCCGGCGAGGCAGATTAAGGAACGTCCCGTGATTTCTTATAGATCCGTTAGAACTAAGAGAATGGCAGGGGTAAAGATCGGCGCTTTCAGAGATCAAGGTGCGGTTTATGCGTCGGGTCGGATAATGTCGGTGAGTAACTAAAGGAGTAACAACTTTGCATCCGTATTCAAACGGGAGAAGGGGTTGGGGGATAGAAATATCAGTGTAGGGAATACAAAATACGAAGGCAGTTTCTGGTCGACGAGGCGGCGGTACGGAAGATCATCAAGAACATTAAGGAGGTTAGGGCACCAAAGGTTTGACGGGATCTATCCTAGACTCGGGCTCGAGATAGGAGAGGCGATTGCGATCTTCGTTTATTGTCCAGCCCGAACAGATCCCGGAGGACCGGACAGTGGTCACTGTTGTTGCTTTGTTTAAGAAATACGTATTGAAAACCCAGGGAACTTGGTCTTCCCGACCGTTCAGCTTCACGTCAAAGGTGGGGACATTATTGGAGGGAAATCTTCCAGATCGGAATTATTCTTATTTGAAAGGCAATATGATAATTAAGATTTGTCAGCACGGCATTGTCCGCGGCAGGATGTCTCTTATTGGTTGTGATTTTCGAAGCGATGACAAAGGAGATGTCTGACGATAGGGAGGTGGATGTTGTATACATGGACTTTCGTCAGCCTTTTAAGAAGGCCCCCATGTAAGGCTCATTAAGGTGTACGGGATTCAAGATGACCTGATCATGCGGATTCGGAACTGTCTTATTCAGAGGAAACAGAGGGCTATGGTGGTACCCAGTACTCAGTGCAGTAATCCCGATTTTTGCGCCTTTGGGATCTTGATTTCTAATTCTACTGGAAATTCGTCTGTGTGACATTAATTCATCCCAATGCGCTCTGTACCTTCCACTGCCCAGTGCCAGAGGAACACGCACACACACACACACACACACACACACACACACACACACACACACACACACACACACACACACACACACACACACACACACACACACACACACACACACACACACACAAAGGTTAGTGGGATGGAGCTTGGTACCAGTAACTATTATTCTCTGTTTTAAAATGAAAAGTTGAATCATCATCAATTGATAAGCGAAAATTAGGTATGGACTAATTCCGATGCAACTTGCGACTTCCAAATGTTGAATGGGAGGTGCAGTTAAAAGTGATAATGGGAGAATTCAAGGTGAGCAAATTGCTATTAGTGTCCTCCAGTGCAGCTGAGGTCGGCAGGCCGAGAGAACTCTGGCTGACGAGGGATATTGAAGCTCTGGTCAACAGTAGAAGAGGATGCGTGTCAGGTATCGGCAGCTGGTATCAATTCAATGCCTTGAGAGTTACACGGAACACATCAGGATGGGGGCGTCTGGGATGGAAATACGGCGAGCAAAAGGGGAACATGAGATATTCCAGGCAGATATGGTAAAGCGAAGTCCTAAATGATTCTGTAAACAATTTACGAAGAAAGGGTTCCAATGTACGAGCTAAAAGTGTGGTCACCTGTGCATACAACCGCGGGAGATGCCAAATGTCCTAAATAATTTGGAAAAACAAGTGGTGATCGGTTAAAGGCAGCATGGCCCTCTTAAATAGGCCCAACAGTTCCCGAAACTCCTCCAGTGATAGAGTTGATCCCGGCTTCCTATACCTGTCCCTTGCCTCCTTCTTTAGCCTTGCCAGAGCCTCAATTTCGTTCGTCATCCAAGCTCCTTTATTCCCACCTGCTTTGCACCTCATTCTAACAGGAACATGTACGTCATCAACTCTGTTCATCACACTTTCAAAAACACTCCACTTACCCAATGTTCCTTTGCCGGGAAACAACCTGGTCCAATCAACTTTAACAAGTTATTATCTAATACCATCAATTTAGCCTTGTTCTTGTTCAGAATATTAAATGGTCTGTTCAACCTGTCTCGATCAAAAACTATCCCGAAGCCAATAGTACAACGATCGCTAAAAGGTTTGGCCAACAACACTTTCGTTACTTACCATTCCCAAGCTCCAAAGAGTAGATCTAACTATAATAAATGAACAATGTAATTAAGCCAGATGGGATTTGGAAACATTCAGGAGCAGTGATCACACAAACCATACCTCGTTGACCAGAAACACGCTCTCGAAGAGAGATTTCACAGCCATGTTTCAGAAAGGTCTTAAGCTGGGGTCGCTTAACGTCGTGAAGGACATTCAGGGTAGAACATATCCAATTCTACGCGCTAAACTCGCCTTGTCCTCGGACGTCGGTCACAGACGCCTTGCCTTCGCCCCTTAGAGCCCTGATCTCAAAGTCAACACTTGAAGTCTCCCCACTGCAAATGCTTCGATTGTCTCACGTTTTAACTTTCTGCTGCCTGGTAAAAACGCAACAACAAGCTTCTCACTGCACCTCAGTACACGTGACAATAAACTAAATTGAGGTGAACTGAACTGAACAGAACATCTGTACATCTAGGCCGTTTCCAGTGTTGATCAGTATTGTTCATAATCACCAGCATTGTTATTTGTTTGTTTGGGGAGATAGCACGGAGACAGAGCGCCCCCAACCCCCCCCCCCCTCCCCCCCCCCCCCCCACACATGGAGATAGTACAGGACCGTTCTACAGCTTGGAAAGGTTTCAACTTGAAATCTCATCTCACTTTGTCGACTGTGCCCGATCAGCTAAATATTTATGTCATTCTCTGTTTTTATTTCAAAACTCCAACATATGCAGCATGTTTCATTTGCTTGTGAACTAAACTCTGACCTCTAGACAGTGACCTGGAACCAGAGTTGGGATGTCACACCGCCGTTCACTTTAATCTTTCACAAGATCGTGCTATTCTGTGCTCTCGATTCCACCCAGAGTAAAGGTGTGTAATGAGAATCTCCCTGTTGGTAGATTTTACCCATTGTTCAATTTATTCTTACTTGCTGGCGCGTCTATTGTTCCCAAGCAGCGCGCCTCGCACCCGTTTCCAACGGCTCACGCGTAATGCCCTTGTTCTTACACTTTATTAACAATGAAACTTCATTAACGCCTACATCTTATTTGTCAGAAACCACATGTTCTACAACTTCCCACCCAATCAACGTGCTTTCTGGTCTCTTTCCTGCACTACACCATTAAAACGCACACATCTCTCCTTTTCCCCACCCCATTCCCCAGTCCCCCTTTCACCTAAATCCCCCCACCTGCCTTTTCATGATTCTTCCATGAGTAGCTCTTTATGTCACATGTCCTATTGCCCTTTCATCTCTGGCCTTGGTCTAACCATGTCCAAAACACCCATCACCTCTATTCACCGATCACATGCCAGACTTGTTCCCGCCACACCTCTCGTCCTCCCCTCTCAACCTCGTACCATTAGACTGAGGAAGGATCCCAAATAGAACCGTCGCCTATCCATGTTCGCCAGGGGCCCCGCCTGCCCAACTGACTTATTCCAGTACATTGTTTTTCTTTTAATCCGGTATTCGTATCTCCCCGTATCTACACAATTTACCTGCTTCTGTTTTGCATTATATTTCTTGAGTTGCTAGCGTTTCGAGATAATGCGCGGAAACTGGCTCTTCGGCCCAGCGAATGCGCGCTGACCAATGATCACTCCGAATAGTAGCACTAACCTACTGAAAGCGGACAACTTACAATGTCATCGAAGTCAATTAACCGACAAACCTGTATGTGCTTGGAGTGTGAGGGGAATCGGAGCATTCGATCACACGGTCAGAGGGAAAACTTACATACTCCGTAATACAGCAGCCGCAGTCAGTAGTGAATCCGGGTCTGTTGTTTCCAAGCAGCAATTTTACCGCTACCCCGTTGTGCCGGCCCTCGACTCCGATTGTACGCTGCAGTAAGAGAAATCCGTTGACATGGAGTAATCGTCACACTAACATCTCATTTGAGGAAGAAAATATGTATTAAAATCACCCGAAATCCTGCCCCAGGTCTATTGGAATCACATGAGATGTAATCCATGCAGCGTTGATGATGAATGGGATAAGGCGTCGTGTTCTTGGCAAAGTTTAAAGGAGATGAGATGGACAGGTTTTCCAAAAAGAGAGTGCTGGGTACCTTGAACACGCTGCTAGGGTGGAGCTGGGAGCACAGGAGGTGCAGGTGAACCTCTGTCGCACCTGGAAAGACTGCTTGGGTCCTTGAATGCGGTCAATGGGGGAGTCGAAGCGACAAGTGTAACATTTCTTGCAGTTACAAGGGAAAGTGCCCGGAGAGGGGGTGGTTCGGGTGGGAAGAGACGAATGGACCAGGGAGTTACGGAGGGAACGGTGTCTGCGGAAAGCGGGCAGGGGAGGAGATGCGAAGATGTGGCAAGTGGCGGGGTCACGTTGGAGGTGGCGAAAATGACGGAGGATTATTTGTTGTACGTGACGGTGGAAGTGGAGGACTAGGGGGATTCTGCGATAGGGTGGAAGGTGAGGATCAGGGGGACTCTGCGCTTGTTACGAGTGGGGGATAGGGAGAAAGAGCAGTGACACGGGGTATCGAAGACACCCTGGTGAGAGCCTCATCCATGGTAGAGGACGGGAACCTCCGTTCCTTGAAGAATGAGGACATCTCCGATGCCCTGGTTAGGAACACCTCATCCTGGGAGCAGATGTGGCGTCAATGGGGGAATTGGGAGTAGGGGATGGAGTCCTTAGAGGAAGCAGGGTGGGAAGATGTGTAGTCCAGATAGCCATGGGTTATCATGTCCTTCATGTCGCAGTGTTCCCCGGGATCGTAATGGTTCCACTCGAGTGTCTGCAGTCCTCCAGCCACAAGCCTTTAAGTCCTGACCTAGTTTGCTGCGACAGAACCTCCTATCACTTACGACCACCTTGACCCTAGTGCTTTAATCTCCCCCGCTGTGCCTCAGAGCCCGCGGCCACAAACCTGACTCTGGTGCTCTCCCCTGACCGGACATTTCCTCCCAACAGTATCCAGGGGATGTTCTAGAACGCGACAACATACAACTATTATGAATGAATGTTGGATGGTCGCGGTGGACTCTGTGGGCCAAAGGGGTTGTTGAACCATGTTGTATCATTCAATTAATCAAAGCATTCAAGGAATATCTGTTACTGCGGTTTTTAGTACGTAAGCTGATCTGATGTGCACGACTGTGTATAATGCTCTCTCATTTAACCTTACTAAAGACTGATGGTTCACTCCAGACTTTGTAATGGGTCTTCCACAAACACGGTGTCAGAATGTTTGAACGACTTCTCCAGCTTATTTGCCTGAGTTTATTTTAGTTTTGTTTTGTTTTGGTGCCACGGATTCCGGTTCGTGCCATGATATGGGCCTGGTCCGCTTCGGTAAAGCTGTGCACCAGCTGTCCACCATGCAGAGTCCAACTCAACAACTAGTCTCACAGCACATGGATCTTTTTGACAATAAACTGGGCAAGCTCCCTGCCAAGTGCACTATTATACCCGACCGGGATATCGCACCACTCGTTCGTTCTCCCACCGAATCCCCCACGCAATGAGGGACCGCGTCAAAAACGAACTGGACGGAATGGGAGCATTGGGCATGATTGGCCCAGTCAATGACCCACCTGCCTGGGTTTCCACCGTGGTCGCAGGCACCAGGAAGAATAAAGACGAAATAAGGATTTGTATAAACCCCGGGGACTTAAACACTGCCAGCAAACGTCCACACCACCCAATGCGGACAGTGGACGATGTCGTGACACATCTGCTGGGGAAAGCAACGGTATTCTCAGCCCTAGATGCCAAGAGCTCATTCTGGCAGATTCCGCTAGACCACGCGTCCTCCACGCTAACCACATCTGGAACATTTTTCGAACACTATCGTTTTTTACGCATGCCGTTTGGTATCAATCCAGCTAGTGAGGGATTCCATCGCACCATGGAACAGCGCCTTGCCATGGAACAGGGTACAATGGATAATAGACAATAGGTGGTGGAGTGGCCATTCGGCCCTTTGAGCCAGCACCGCCATTCAATGTGATCATGGCTTATCATACCCAATCGGTACCCCGTTCCTGCCCTCTCCCCATATCCCCATGACTCCGCTAACTTTATGAGCCCTATCTAGCTCTCTCTTGAAAGTACCCATGTGCTGTAATTGGGGACGACCTCCTGGTCGCCGGTCGCGATGTCCATGAACATGACCTAACATTAGTCCGAGATCGTGCGAGTGAGGTAGACCTGAAACTCAACCCGCTCAAGTCAACGAGATGAAGCACGTGGGTCACGTATTCACCAGCAACGGCCTCAATGCGATCCTTCCGTCTGCGAGCTGTCGGCACTTACAGACCTAACTGCTCTGCAACCATTTCTCGTCATGGTAAACTACCTGGGAAAGGTCATCCCAAACTTCAGCGAACTCTCAGCCCCGCTGCGGCAGCCAACTCACGAGGACGCGTGAGTCCTCGTGAGTTGACTGCTCCTGGCACGAGCAATAACAGAGGGCGCTCGACACCCTCAAACAACACATGTCTTGCGCTCCCACCCTCACAGTCTTCAATGGCGAGCAGCCCGTCATCCTAGATTGTGGTGCCTGCCAGTACAGGCTGGGTGCTGCCTGCCTATACGACGACGGAAAGGGTCCCGACCTGACCTATATTTCCCTCACAACTCCATTCTCTTGCCGTAGCTCACTAGCCCCTGACACCATTATTAATCAATAGAGCCAGGATTTTGCCATAAATGCCATTAGTTCCTGTTCATGCCTTTTTTTGATGATTTCACCAGGATAATGACTTTTTTCACAATCGAGTGCCTAAATCAGCTTTTCTTTGCCCTTTTGCTAAAAAAATTGGTGCTGTTTTCTCCAGTTGTACCGTGATTACATTGACGTTTTCAATGTTAATAAGTTAATATTAATGTCATTATTAACATGTTAACATACTATAACTTCCATGAAAACGTCTACCACCGGCGCGAAACCGGAGGCGCCACTGTCGGTCGTTCATTTGTTCATACCGCTGCCCGTTGGTTCAGTTTTCGCCAATAACTATTTAAGAAAGAAATGCAGATGTTAAAAAAATCGAAAGGAGACAAAAAATGCTGGTGAATCTCAGCGGGTGAGGCAGCATTTCTAGACAGAAGGAATAGGCGACGTTTCGGGTCGAGACCCTTCTTCAGAGTGAAGTGTGGGGCGGGGCGGGGGCGGGAAAATGAAAGGAAGAGACAGAGACAGTAGGACTAGAATGAGAGCTGGGAAGGGGGAGGAGGGAGAAGACAAGGGCTATCTAATATTAGAGAGGTCAATGTTGATACCACTGGTGTGTAGACTACCCAGGTGAAATACCGAAGCTTGTCTCCTCACTAGATTGATTGCTGGCTCCAGTCGCAAATCTGAGTTTTCGAGTGATCTGTGCAATGCATTATTTGATGCTGGAATTCCACTGTGGAAATTGGAAAACAAATCTCTCAGAGTTTTGTTTTAGAGAAATACACAGAGGAACATATACCAAGTGAGTCATCATTACCGAAAAATGATGTTGACAGCAACTTCAACATTGGTGCGCAACAAAATAGAGATGAAGTTGTATGCAACAAAATATGGATCTCAATAGAGGAGACAACAGATGCTGTGGGAGAATATGCTGCCAATGTGGACAGCGGTACATTGGTGGCAGGTAAACCATCAAAGAGGTATTTGTTGACATCGGAATTCAAACAGCTCAACTATTGCTCAGTTGTTTGCATCTTCACTTGCTGTACTTTGGCCATAAGGTATAAAACACGAGAATGCTCTTCTGTGTGGGGTTTTATTCCCCAAACTGTTGCATTTGACATGCTTAGCTCGAGGCCTCCATAGAATTAACAAACATATACGTAGCTTGTTTCCAAATGTCGAACGCCTAGTCTCTAATGTCAAGAAGATCTTCCTCAACGGATCGTCACGTGCGCAGTTGTTCAGGGAAAAACTCTAAAAGACTAGTCGAAATGGTTTAATCTGCGACGATTAAATACCAATTTAATCGTCGCAGATCCATCCTTGAAGCACCATCGCCGTCCTCCCCTTGCACACCACAACTCGGTTCTCCAGCCTCGTTTTCCATTCGTGCCAGTGTGCGTGCAATTCCAAATCTATGCATGTTTCCCCCCACATCTGTCTGAACATCTTTGGTTTGGTTTACATTCATGCCACAGAACAGAAGGTCCCCTGAAGCCCTTCGGTGTGTTGGCCCAGCGTGAACATAAAATAAAGAACAGTCCAGGATTGGAAGAAATACCACCCACCATGACTGCGCCGATCATGATGCCAACACCTCTGATCTTAACTGCGTCCATACGACGTGTGCACCTCCAGTCTCTGCCTGTTCATGTGCGGCTAAATTCCTCCTAAATGTTGCCATCGTATCTACATCTACCACCTCCCCAAGGCGCGCATCCAGGCATCTAAAGAAGAACTGTCCTGGAAAAGCTAATTTAAACTCTCCTCCATTCACTTTATAACCTTTACATTAAACAAATAACATGTCATCCTCTTGCTTATAATATATGCATACAATGTATTGGACTTCTCCTTCATTATGCTTGTCTAGAAACGTTCATGGCTTTCTTGTTTAAATTCTTTCCTAGTTTCTTTATCTTCGGCTGCTTACCGTTTCCTAACTTTGCAAATGCGTTTTTTGATTAAGGTTACAATACTTCTTATCATCCAAGGATTACAATCTTGCCATCGTGTACTCATTCTAACTTGGTTCTAAACTCTAATTATCGGGGTTTCAAAGGATACCCACCAATCAGACGAGGATACACTGAAAAGGCCAGTTCAACCGGTGGTGCAGCGGTAGAGTTGCTGCCTTACAGCGCTTGCAGCGCAGGAGTCCCGGGTTAGATCCCGAACACTGGTGCTGTCTGCACGAGGTTTGTACGTTCTCCCCGTGACCGCTTCTCTGAGATCTTCGGTTTCCTCCCACGCTCCAAAAGCGTACAGTTTTGTCGGTTGATTGGCTTGGTATACGTGTAGATTATCCCTAATATGTGTAGGATATTGTTAATGTGTGGGATCGCTGGTTAGTGCGGCGTCGATGGGCTGAATCGCCTAATTCGGCGCTGTATCTCAAAACTAAATTAAATGTAAACCTAATTTCTCTAGTTCATGCCTGATAATAATGTGAACAGTCTTCCACAAAGATAGGTTTTATCTACATACATTTTTTTATTATGTACCGAATTATGATCAGTCCGGAATATGTAAATTCATTGAAATGTGATCACCAGATCAGACTTATACCTAATGTATTTTAGTGCTGCCCTATCCCTTGATTGGCGGTTTACATATTATTTCAAGAAACATTTGAAAGGGATCTAATAAATAGTGTCCAAACTGAGCGTGTCCACTCTGTAAGCGAGTTCCAATCAATATTGGGAAAGTTAAAATGACCAATAGCCCTTCTAAGTGAATCTCTGTCCATGATCTGCCTGCATATTTCCAGAAGGCCTATAATGTAACTCCATCTGTAGTTAATGTGATTTTCCTTTCTTGTGTTCGAGCCATAAGGCTCGGTTGGATGAGGCTTCCAAGATGCCCTCTCAGTGCAGCAATTACATTGCTCCTGATCCCTACTGCAAATCCCCAGCCCCCTTTTCCCTCTCGAAAACGTCTCAAACATGGTACACAATCCAAATGGTTGATTAGAAGAACCCGTTGTTCAACGTGATGGTAACGCTTGGAAGAACAGGCTCTCGTACCTCCTTACAAGTAATAACAACTGGGTTCACAGTGTCGCCAGAGTTGTGTGGGTCTTTGCTGCTTCCTGTAGCCCTCGTATCAAACGTGGATGTTCCGATGTAACGTCATTAACGTGAAACGTTTAAGTCAGGAAACTACAGCTGCTGTAATCTTGAGCAAAAAAATAAACTGCTGGCGGAAGACAGCGTCTCAGGCTGCATCTGTGTAAATTCATGGTCTTCAGAGATAGAAGCAGAATTAGGCAATTCGGCCCATCAAGTCTACTCCGACTTTCGAACATGACTGATCAATCTTCCCATCTTCCATGGGCCGCGGAACAGGGGGGGTGGGGGGGCTGGAGGTTGCTGGAGCCCCTCCACTTTTTCGGAGAGACATGCTTGATGACCCGAAATTATCCGGCCCCCAGGCGTATATTTCTCTTCTCCTGATGATCTCGGACATCCAGAATCTCAGAAAAAGCGCACAGTGAGCGCCGCAAAACCACGACCGGCCGTGGCGGAAACCGACTGCCCCCGGAAAACCATCCCTCCCCTCCGCTCAAAGGCCAATCACAGCGCGGTTCTCATTCGTGATGTGGGACAGGGAAAGAAGCGCTGTGATTAGCCGCCGAGCGAAGGGAAGGGAGGGTGGGTGGGCCCGTAGGCCCCAAGAGACAATCGGTCCCGAGCATGATCTTTGGTCCCGAGAGAGGGAGACTCGGCCCCGAGAGCGGAAGAGAATGAGAGAGTCGGCCCCGAGAGAGAGGGAGGGAGAGAGAGAGCGAAGTGGGGGGGGGGGATATACCCCCCCACTTTATGAGTCGGGGGATAGCCTGTATTATCCCCCAGTTTTTGGCGGACTAGCACCAACAACAACAAATAATTGTGCAACGCTTCCCCCACGCGGTCCCTCTGCTCCCTCACCGGGTACCTCCTAGGCCGGTGATCAGTGATCGCTCAGCGCCCCCCCCCCCCCCCATTTTCAAATCGTTCCGCGGCCCCCCTACGCAATTCTGCCCTCTCCGCATAACCGCGTAGAAACCAATAATATATCTATCTCTGCCGTAAAAATACCATTGGCTTCGCCTACGCAGCCTTCTGTGGCAATGTATTCCACAGATTGCGCTGAAGAAATTCCTCCTCAGCATCTTCCTAAAGGAACGTCGTTTTATTCGGAGGTTATGAGCTCTGTTTCTGGACTCTCGCACTTGTGGAAACAATTGGCAACAGACAATAGACAACATACAATATTCAATAAACAATGCAGCAGTAGTCCATTCGGCCCTTCGACCCTGCTCCGCCATTCAATGTGATCATGTCTGATCATCCACAATCAGTACCCCGTTCTAGTTTCTCCCCATATCCCTTGCCTCCGCCAACTTCAAGAGCCCTATCTAGCTCTCTCTTCAAGGTTTCCAGAAAACCGGCCTCCACCGCCCCCTGAGGCAGAGAATTCCACAGACTCACAACAGTCTGTACGAAAATGTGTTTCCTCATCTCCGTTCTAAATGGCTTAATCCTTACCCTTAAACTGTGGCCCCTGGTTCTGGACTCCCCCAACATTGGGAACATGTTTCCTGCCTCTAGCGTGTCCAAACCCTTAATAATCTTACATGTTTCAAAAGATACCCGATCATCCTTCTAAATTTCAGAATATTCAAGCCCAGCCGCTCTATTCTTTCAGCATATGTCAGTCATGCCGTCCCTGGAATTAACCTTCCTATGTACATTAATTATATCGTAACGTTTTACTATCCGGTATGTTTCAATGAGTCCCCCGCCCCCCCCCCCCCCTCACTCTCCACTCCCCCCCCCTCCCAAGCAGTCCTCACCCTTCTACACTCCAATGAGTAAAGCCGACAAACACTCATCGTACGTTAAACCACTATTTCCTGGAAACATTCTAATTCATGGAATCATTTTCGTAAAGCTTGTCCGGACACTCTCCATCCTCGGACTCTCTTGAATTACAGGCACGTTGTTGGTGTTTTCTACTGTGAATGCCGATGCAAAAAAAAATCAATTCCTCTTCCATTGCTGCATTCACAAATATCACTTCTGCAGCATAATTTTCCAGCGGTCCAATGTCCACTCTTGCCTCTTTCTTCTTCTTTCTATATTTGAGTAGCACTTGCTATCCTGTTTTATATCATCGACTCCTTATCTTCGTACTTCATCTTTACCTTTTAGTTATTTTAGTTAGCAACAGTTTATAAAGACATCTTCCAATCCTCTGCCTTCCCGCTAATATTTGCAATTTCATTGCCTTCTCGTTTAGTTTAGTGCTATATTTGACATCTTGTCAGCCGCGGTCGGCTCATTCAGCTTCTAGAATCGATCTTCCTCTTTGGATTGAAAAGATCCTGCACCTTCCTATATATATCCCCAGAAATGACTATTCCATGTGGGTACCACATTGCTGTTCCACATGGGTTCCTGATCGGATCCCTTTCCAGTTAAATTTGGCCAACTGTACCTCATTGTGTAACAAGCTGTTCCATCTGCCCCCTCTCAAATATCAGTTTGAATAGTATCATGTGATGGTCGCAAACTCCTAGTGGCACCCTTATCAAATCCACTTCATGACAGAAATCCAGAATAGCTTATTATCTGTCTGCTCCACTAAAGCCCATCCTCGAAAAAAACATCTCGGGTCCTCAAAAATGCGTGGGGAATTGTAAGATGACGTTTCAGGTCGGGAATCTTTCATAGGCACCTACTACAGGATGATATATTTCAAGTTGCAATCTTATTTTTGTCTACACGTGTCGCCCGCTCCGACGACAAATTATGGACAATCTGTGATGTTTATGTCCAACATAATCAAACTACCAACATATCCCGAGTGTTTTTGTTTTTGCTTTTGAACTAAATGAATCATATGGTCGTAAAACAGATGTAAACTACGTTTAAGAAGAAGATTACATTGGCGATATTGCCAAGCGAATGTACTGCCGTGCCGATTTTGTTTTATTACCATTCTTAAATTGTGCAGTACAGAGGCAAATAAATAAATTATTGGTCTTTGTCCCAAACGTAGAATTCAAAACAGGCAATCGTCCGTTGATGGAAATAAGGGACCTGAATCTTTCGGATCACCTATCCCGAAGGCTTTGGAATTTATTCAAGGCCATGGTCCAATTTAGGCTTGTGATGGAATTATGCGGATGTGGAGAACAGGCCGTGGTGTGGAGCTGTAATCACTTCAGACTGACCGCCGGGTCATTTAAATGTTGAACTAGCGCGAGGGTTTGTTTGAGCGAACCTTGTTGGTTGTAATTAAATCTTGATGCGTTGCACTTCATCTTTTCCGTACACCATATAGGATTTCCATTTAAATTCTTTAACAGCCTAGAATTAAGTTTCTAATTATGGTTATTTATATAGTTGGAAACATGCTTTGCTTAGTTTTATTGAACAGGAAAACTAGGGGTTGCGACAGGTTCAGAAGTGACATAATTGTCGAAATATGATGAACGTACTGCGTATGTTTGTCGTCTGGTTTGTATAAATAAACTAACCGTATTTTATTCCTTGTACTTTTTTATGTTTATTTATACACTATTTCAATACACGATAATGTAACTTTTGTGTCGCAAAATTCATCGAGTTGCTTCTCGATCAATGTCCTGCAATGTTCATTGAACATGACCGTTTTTTGAGGAACACAACTCCATTGCATCTCACCTTTATAATAGAGCCAGAGAGTCGGAGAGATACGGAGGAGAAGCAGGCCCTTCGGCCCACCTTGCCGACACCGACCAACATGACCCACCTACATTAGTCCCACCTGCCTGCGTTTGGACAATATTCTTCCAAACCTGTCCCATTCGTGTACGTGTCTAAACCTTTTTTGGACGTTGGGATAATTCCAGCTTCATGTACCTCATCTGACAGCTTGTTCCATACACCCACCACCTTTTGTGTGAAAAGGTTTCCCCTCAGATTCCTATTAAATCTTTTCCCTTCACCTTGAACCTATGTCCTCTGGTCCTAGATTCCGCGGCTCTGGACAAGATACTGTGCATCTACCTGATCTATTCCTCTCATGATTTTGTACACCTCTATAATTCACCTCTCATCCACTTTCGCTCAAAAGTATAGAGACCAAGATTACTCGATATCTCCCAAGAGCTCACACCGGCACCAGCACCATAATTTTGTAAGAATGACAAGAATGCAGGCGGCATCCCGAAACCATAGAGAGTTTAGACTCAGTCTACTTAATTAATCCTCAAAGAACGATTAATATCCTAATCCATACCCAAAAACAAAGCATCTCGGCTGCAGGAAAATGGGAAAAGGCAATGCTTCGGCCGCAAAATGCGAAGCGGGTAAGATCGTCTCTATAGTTGCAGAGTCTGAGATGTAGAACCTATCTGTGGAATGCAGGATTCGTTCAATTACGATAAATTAAACGCGCCTCTTTACAGGCGAGCACAGAGACATGGCTGAAAGAGGACCAGGGCTGGGAACTGATTGTTCAAGGATATACGTCATATCGAAAAAGCAGACAAGTGGGCAGAGGTGATAGCGTAGCTTTGTTAGTAAGGAATGAAATTCAGTACCTTGGGAGGGGTGACATAGAATCAGGAAATGTAGAGTCGGTATGGATAGAACTGAGGAATTATAAGGGTAAAAAGACCAAAATGGGAGTTCTCTACAGACCTGCAAACAATACCCTAGATATAGGTTGGAAGTTGAATCAAGATTTAGAATCGGCATGTTGTAAAGGTAATGCGAGAGTTGTTATGGGAGATTTCAACATGCAGGTAAACTGGGAAAATCAGGTTCGAAATTGACCCCCAAAAATGGAGTATGTGAAGTGCTTCCGAGATGGATATTTAGAACAACGTACTCGAGTAGATCAGGGAGCAGGCAATTCTGGGTGGAGTGTTGTGTAATCAACCGGATTTCAAAAGGGAACTCGAGGTAAAGGAGCCATTATGATGTAGTGACCATAATATGATCAGTTTTAATTTCCAATTTGAGAGGGAGAATAGAAAATTGGAAGCATCAGTATTACAGTTAAGCAACGGGAACTATGGAACCATGCAGGAGGAGCTGAATGGACAGAGACCCGAGCAGGGATGGCAGGGGAACAACAATGGCAGGTATTTCAGGGACTATTACAGAAGGTGCAGGAGCAGTTCATTCCAAAGAGGTAGAACGTTTATAAAGGGATTAAGAGGCAACCGTCGCTGACAAGGGATGTCAGGGACCGTATAAAAATAGAAGAGAGGAATAAATTATAGCAAAAATGAGCGGGACGCCAGAGGATTGAGTCTACTTTTAAAGAAAATAGAAGATAAGTAAAAAAGGCATTAAGGGGAGAAAAGATAAGATACGAAGCTAGCCAAGAATTCAAAGGAGGATAGCAAACGTTTATTTAGGTATTTGGAGTGCTAGACCAAAGTTGGACACTTGAAGACAGAAACAGGTTAATGTATTATGGGGAACAAGGAAACTGCGGACGAGTTGAACAGGAACTTGGATACATCTTTACTAAGGAAGACACAAACAATATCTCAGATGTACTAGTAGACAGAGAACTAAAGGTGATGGAAGAAGTGAAGGAAATTATGTTGGGTAGACTGATGGGTGAGTGGGCAGATGCATATGGCAGATGCAATTTCATTGAGATAAATTATCCACTTTGCTGGCAATAAGAGGAAATCAGATTATGATCTGAATGGTTATATCAGATTATTACCTGAAATTTGAGAAAAGGGGAAGTAGAATGAGATTTGGATGTCCTTGTTCATCAGTCACTGAAGGTGAGCATGCAGGTACAGCAGCTAGTGCAGAAAGCTAATGGCATGATTGCTTAACAACAAGAGGAGTTGATATAGGATCAAAGAGGTTCTTCTGGATTTGTACATGGTCCTGGTGGGACTACACCTGGTGTATTATGTGCAGTTTTACACTCTAAATTTGAGGAAGCACATTCTTGCTATTGAGGGAACGTAGCATGGGTTCACCGGGTTAATTCCCGGGATGGCGGGACTGTCATATTTTGAAAGAATCGACCGACTGGGCCTGTATACATTGGAATTTAGAAGGATGAGATACGATTGTATTCAAATATATATACGATTAATAGACTAAGTGGGACCCGTTGGGTACCAGCATCACACCGGGGGGCTGGTCACCCAACGCAATATTGCACATCTTCACTCACGGCTGGTGGGCTTGCAGTTCAGTCACTGACAGCTGATGGGCTGGCAGTTCACTTAGTCACGGCTGGTGGGCTGGCAGTGCAGTCACTTGTGGCTGGTCGGCTGGCAGCTCAGGCACTGACAGCTGGTGGGCTGACAGTTCACTTACTTACGACTGGTGGGCTGGCAGTGCAGTCAGTCACAGCTGATGGGCTGGCAGTATCCTTAAAAATCGCAAACCGTACGTGGGTTTTGAATTACATTTTACTCAAATGCAAGCTGAGGAATGGCATAATTGTTGACATTTAATTGGCCATAATCAACCTCAGCAAATTGACGATATCCCATTGAAAGGGAGTGGGTGTTTAGGTTGTCAGGCCATTTTATTATTTCCACAATATACATCTCAATACCATAATGATAGAAAACTTACTTTTCCACACACCACTCGTAAGTCTGGAGATTTTTTAAATAATAAATTCAGCTTCAGAAGCGTTATCTTTTTGCATGAAAAAACCCACTTCAGAACCATGGGCGATTTTAAAATTGTACACCCAGATTTATCACTTCTGAAACTTTTTACATACGAAAGAGGTCAAGGAAAAAGACAAATAATGCCTTACTGTTGATTAGATGCAGTGAGCAAACGGGATAATTCCCAATATTTTCAATCTCGATACATGCACGGTCAATGTTCGTCAAGCACTGTAGCTATTGTTGTCCCTTCAGCTTTCGCGTCTCCTTACGTTAATTTCTCTTCGTTTTTGGAATTCAGAAGTAGAATAGATATCTCTCTCGGATTCCCCGACTTCCACAATTATTTACAGTGCAAAAATTCACAATTTTGGCGGTTTTTAACAGGTATGAAAGTACGCGTTTCGTGTATTAACAACATATACCGGAAGCTGCGATGTATACACACACACAGACTCTCAGCCACAAACTCTCACACATAGTCACACAGACGCACTCGCACACTCAAACACACAGACTCCACACACACACACACACACACACACACACACACACACACACACACACACACACACACACACACACACACACACACACACACACACTCACCCACACACACACACTGAGACTCACACACAAGCAATGCTAAAATGCCAAATAACTTCAGAACGTTGTGAACATACGGGGTGTAAACCGAACGATTGAAAAATTTAAAGCCTCCTGTCGAAGCTGCTGCTGAAGCAACACGTGCTTTAAATAACCTCCCACAAACACACTCACTCAACATTCAGAGCAGTAAGCTCTCTTGAATGATTCAACGACGTCTTCACTCAGAGCCTTCTGCAGTCAGCGCCATCTTGCCACGAACCGGAAATGACGCACTCAGCGCCATCCTGCCGCTAACTGGAAATGACTTCATCGGCGCCATCTTGCCAGTAAGCGGAACTCACGGAATGAGCGCTAAATTTGCAATTAAACACAGTCCTCATCTAATACAATGCTTCTTCACGCGTTATCCACCCCCAAACTGATGGAAGCCCCATAAAAAGCCAAGCCAATTGGGCAAACACTTTGCAAGCCAACAAACAAATTTTCTGAAAGCCCTTTAAAAAACCCAGCCAATTTGGCAAACACTTTGCAAGCAACAAACACATTTTCTGAAAATCACTGAGGTGACTCACCGTGGAGTAGACGGGCGTTCAGTGTTATTCGCTGCTCAGCGAGCCGTGACACTCTCGCTTCCTCCGTCTCGCATAGACTGAGTGAGACACGACACTTCCGGGTTTTAGAGTCCCTCCCCCATGCCGCCAGCGGGGGCAGTAGAGAGAATGGCGATTAAAATATACATTAGTAACTCTCTGATTGTTCATCGATGGGAAAAATCCACCTGTCCAATCCGGCGGAGGGGGACTCTGAGCGAGGTGCCCAAAAATGATGGCCCTAAATCGCGGCGTTCTCTCGGAAATCACGAAACAGAAAGTTGAAAGTGGTCAAGATCTAAGTTTTAGTCATTTAGATTAAGGGTTTGGACATGTTAGAGACAGGAAACATGTTCCCGATGTTGTGGGAGACCAGAACCTTAGTCCTCTGTTTAAGAATAAGGGGTAGGCCAAAATTGTTCACCCACAAAGAGTTGTGATTCTGTGCAATTCTCTGCCATAGAAAACAGCCAATTCTCTGGGTGTTTTCAAGAAAGACTTAGATACTCTTAATGTTAGAGGAGTCACGGGATGTGGGGAGAAGGCAGTAACGGGGTTCTGATTGTGGATGAGCAGCCATGATCGCAATGAATGTCGATACTGGCTCGAAGAGCCGAAGGGTCTACTCATGCACCTATTATCTATTTGTTGTCTGTTGTCATCACCACCTATACTCCTTATCTGCGATTTATCGCAAAAGAACAGCCCGGAATTTAGGACCTTATCTGATGTGCACGAAAATGTCAAGTCCCAATCTTTAACCAATAACCGCGAGGGAGGAATTCGTATGAGAACTGTTGTATATCAGCGCATTCCTCCATAAATACTTCATTCGTTCGCCGGCACAGTAATGCCATAAAAAGTTGCTTTGGGACACCTGCGAACGGAGATATAACGTGATGCTGCTGGCAGAGGTGCTGCCTCACAACGCCATTGATTCTGGTCCGATTATGACCGCTGGTACTGCCTTCGTGGAGCTTGCATTTTCTCTATGGCCCTACAGCAGTTTTCCTCTGGGTGCTGAGGTTTCCTCCCACGTCTCAGAAACGAGTGGACTTGTGGGTTTGAGCCTTTCACACAGATAGTGATGAGTACATGGAATGAGCTGCTAGAAGAAGTAATTGTGGCAGGTAGAATTACAACATTTAAACTAGACTCGAGAGTGACACGGACAGGTGTTTAGACCGATTTGGGGCAGGTGCTGTTTTCTTAGTTAGAACCTTATGATTGTCATGGAATGGTTGAGTTGGAGGGCCTGATTCTGTGCTCTATATTTCCCTGACTCTAAATGCTCTCTATACATTTTCCCTTGGTGGTGGTAGCTGTAGATAAAGTGGGACAACATAGAACTGGTGTGAACGGGTGATCATTGGTCAGCGCAGGCTGTTCTATCATTCACTGTGATTCCCGGGGCAGTGGTTCCCTTCAAAGCCTTACCGAATGAAAAGTAAATATTTCCTCTAGTTCATGGTCAGTGCGGAATCGCCGTTGAAAACTGTCCAAAATTAACTGATGCGAGAGGGAAATTGGATTCGTGCAGCTGCATTCCTTATAGTCAGGAGTCAAATGACGTTGGCAAAGAATGTAAGCACAAATATCACGTTTAAGAAGAGGAAGGAGGATCTGCACCGTGAGTATAGAGAACTAGGTAGATGGCTGAAAAGCAGGACCTCTGGGGTGATTATCTCTTGATTGCTTCCAATATCTCGTGCTAGTGCGGATAGGAACAGGGAGCTAGGGAATCTGAATGTGTCGCTGAGGGGTTGGTGCAGGGCACGGGGATTTAGATGTTTAAACTACTAGAATTTCTATGGAACAGGGGTGACGGGCACAAAAGGGACGATTTACACCTTAATTGGCAAGGGACCAACATTCTGGCAGGTAGGTTTGCTAGCGCTAGACGAATGGGTTTATACTAAACAGTGGGGGTGCGGAGTCGACAACGTGGAAGCGTATGCTTGCAGTTTACAGGAAATAGAGTGTAGGAAACGTCACGTTTAAACTAATAGTGCAGGGGGATGGGGACCAATACAAGGAGATAAAGGGCCATTCAACGATGGAAGCACAAGGTAGATGGGAGATATCAAAAGCAAAACTGTGCCTTAATGTGAGGAGCATTCGGAATAAGGTGGTGAATTGAATGCGCAGTTAGTAATTAAGGCATATAATTTACAGTGGTTGTAAGTAGGCTCCATGGCTCCAGGGTGACCACGGCTGCGAACATTCAGGGGTATTCAATATTCAGGAAGGATAGACAGAAAGGAAAAGGAGATATGGTGTATTGCTTGTTTAAGAGGAGACTCGTTCAATAGTAAGCAGATGCATTAGTATGGATGCTGTAGAATCGGGATGGGTTGAATTGCGAAATAACCAATGGCAGTACACGCTTGTATACAGACACTCAAAGAGCGGTAGGAAGGTAGGGGATAGTAGGAAATTAGGAATGCTTGTAGAAAAGGTACAAATGTCATTGTGGGTGACTTTAATCTACATAGAAACATAGAAACATATAAATTAGGTGCAGGAATAGGCCGTTCGGCCCTTCGAGCCTGCACCGCCATTCAATATGATCATGGCTGATCATCCAACTCAGTATCCCGTACCTGCCTCCTCTCCATACCCTCTCATCCCCTTAGCCACAAGGGCCACATCTAACTCCCTCTTAAATATGTCCAATGAACTGGCCTCAACTACCCTCTATGGCAGAGAATTCCAGAGACCCACCACTCTCTGTGTGAAAAAATTCCTTCTCATCTCGGTCCTAAAGGATTTCCCCCTTATCCTTAAGCTGTGACCCCTTGTCCTGGACGGCCCCAACATCGGGAACAATCTTCCTGCATCTAGCCTGTCCAACCCCTTAAGAATCTTGTAAGTTTCTATAAGATCCCCTCTCAATCTCCTAAATTCTAGAGAGTATAAACCGAGTCTATGCAGTCTTTGTTCATAAGACAGTCCTGACATCCCAGGAATCAGTCTGGTGAACCTTCGCTGCACTCTCTCTATGGCAATAATGTCCTTCCTCAGGTTTGGAGACCAGAACTGTACGCAATACTCCAGGTGTGGCCTCACCAAGACCCTATACAACTGAAGTAGAACCTCCCTGCTCCTATACTCAAATCCTTTTGCTATGAAAGCTAACATACCATTGGCTTTCTTCACGGCCTGTTGTACCTGCATGCCTACTTTCAATGACTGGTGTACCATGACACCCAGGTCGCGCTGCATCTCCCCTTTTCCTAATCGGCTACCATTTAGATAGTAGTCGGTTTTCCTATTTTTGCCACCAGAGTGGATAACCTCACATTTATCCACATTATACTGCATCTGCCAAACATTTGCCCACTCACCCAGCCTATCCAAGTCACCTTGCATTCTCCTAGCATCCTCCTCACAGCTAACACTGCCCCCCAGCTTAGTGTCATCCGCAAACTTGGAGATATTGCCTTCAATTCCCTCATCCAGATCATTTATGTATATTGTAAATAGCTGGGGTCCCAGCACTGAGCCTTGCGGTACCCCACTAGTCACTGCCTGCCATTGTGAAAACGACCCGTTAACTCCTACTCTTTGCTTCCTGTTTGCCAGCCAGTTCTCTATCCACATCAATACTGAACCCCCAATGCCATATGCTTTAAGTTTATATACGAATCGCTTATGTGGGACCTTGTCGAAAGCCTTCTGGAAGTCGAGATACACCACATCCACTGGTTCTCCCCCATCCACGCTACTAGTTACATCCTCGAAATATTCCACAAGATTCGTCAGACATGATTTACCTTTCGTAAATCCATGCTGACTTTCTCCAATGATTTCACCACTTTCCAAATGTGCTGCTATCCCATCTTTAATAACTGACTCTAGCAGTTTCCCCACTACCGATGTTAGACTAACTGGTCTGTAATTCCCCGTTTTCTCTCTCCCCCCCTTCATAAAAAGAGGGGTTACGTTTGCTACCCGCCAATCCTCAGGAACTACTCCAGAATCTAAAGAGTTTTGAAAAATTATCACTAATGCATCCACTATTTCCGGAGCTACTTCCTTAAGTACTCTGGGATGCAGCCTATCTGGCCCTGGGGATTTATCGGCCTTTAATCCATTCAATTTACCCACCACTTCCCGACTAACCTGGATTTCACTCAAGTACTCCTTTGACCTGCGGTCCCCTGCTATTTCCGGCAGCTTATTTATGTCTTCCTTAGTGAAGACGGAACCAAAGTAGTTATTCAATTGGTCCGCCATATCCTTGTTCCCCATGATCAACTCACCTGTTTCTGACTGCAAGGGACCTACATTTGTTTTAACTAATCTCTTTCTCTTCACATATCTATAAAAACTTTTGCAGTCAGTTTTTATGTTCCCTGCCAGTTTTCTTTCCTAATCTATTTTTCCTTTCCTAATCAAGCCCTTTGTCCTTCTCTGCTGGTCTCTGAAATTTTCCCAGTCCTCTGGTATGCTGCTTTTTCTGGCTACTTTGTACACATCATCCTTTGCTTTGATACTATCCCTGATTTCCCTTGTTATCCACGGATTCACTACCTTCCCTGATCTATTCTTTTGCCAAATTGGGATGAACAATTGTTGTAGTTCATCCATGCAGTCTTTAAATGTCTTCCATTGCATATCCACCGTCAACCCTTTTAGAATTGATTGCCAGTCAATCTTGGCCAATTCACGTCTCATACCCTCAAAGTTACCTTTCCTTAAGTTCAGAACCATTGTTTCTGAATTAACAATGTCACTCTCCATCCTAATGAAGAACTCGACCATATTATGGTCACTCTTGCCCAAGGGGGCACGCACAATAAGACTGCTAACTAACCCTTCCTCATTACTCAATACCCAGTCTAAAATAGTCTGCTCTCTCGTTGGTTCCTCTACATGTTGATTTAGATAACTATCCCTCATACTTTCCAAAAAATCCTCTTCCTCAGCACCCCTGCCAATTTGATTCACCCAATCTATATGTAGATTGAAGTCACCCATTATAACTGTTTTGCCTTTGTCGCACGCATTTCTAATTTCCTGTTTTATACCATCCCCAACTTCACTACTACTGTTAGGTGGCCTGTACACAACTCCCATATATATAGATTGGGCGAACCAAGTCGGTAACAGAGCTGAGGATGAGGATTTCCTGGATTGTATACGGGATGCTTATTAGGCCAATATATAGATTTAAGCAATATGTAACCGATTAGAGGTCAGGCCATCATAGACTGGGCATTGTGTGGTAAGGAAAGATTAGTTAGCGATCTTGTTGTGCAAAGCCACAGGCAAACATGACTTTAAACGGCGGAAGTCTGCATTGGGATGAAGAGGAACGCCGACAATTCAGACACTAGGGTCCTCAACTTATAGAAAGGAGACTGACGGTACAAGACGGGAATTGGCTAGGATAGACTGGCAAATTGTACTTACAGGGTTGACGGTGGATATGCAATGCCAATGTTTTTAAGATTGCATGGATGAACTTCACAAATGTTTCACCCCTGTCTCTTAAAAAAGTAAAACGGGGAAGGCGGCTCAGCCGTGTCTCACAAGCCAAATCAGGGATAGTGTTAAATCCAAGGAAGATGCATAAATTGGCCAGAAGAAGCAACTAACCGGAGGACCGGGGGCAATTTAGAATTCAACAGAGAAGGGCAAAACGGTTAAATAAGAGCGGGGAAATAGCATGAAAGAAAGTTTACGGGGCATATAAAAATGACTAAATGATCATTTGATATGTAATAAGGAAAAGAGTAGTGCAGACAAATGTTGGTCCTTACAATCAGAAACGGGTGAGTTTATATTTGGAAACATGGAAATGGCACAACAGTTAAACGAGTACTATGGTTCTGTCTTCATTAAGAATGCATAAACAATCTTCCAGAAATATTGGGACCGAGTATCTTGTGTATCTAGTGAAAGGCAGGACATGAAGGGAATCCACATTAATCAGGACATGATGTTAGGTAGATTGTTGGGACTGAAGGCAAATACATCTACAGGGTCTGATGGTTTGCATCCCGGAGTACTCAAGGAGGTGGCCCTAGAAATCGTGGATGAATTGGTGATCATTTTCCAATGTTCTATCGACTCTGAAACAGTTAATGTGGACTTATTTCGAGTTTTCTCTCTCCCCACTGTTTAAGAAAGGAGGGGGGAGAATACGGGAAATTATAGACCAGTTAGTCTTACGTCGGTAGTGGGGAAGATGCTTGAGTCAATTATTAAATATGTGATAGCAGCGCATTTGGACAGCAGTGACAGGATCGGTCAAAGACGGCATGGATTTATGAAGGAGAAATCATGCTTGACTAATCTTCTGGAAATGTATCAGGATGTAACAATCCGAATGGAGAACGGGGAGCCAGTGGTCTTAGTTTCTCCCACTAGTGGTGTTGGGACACGTGAAGACCATTGGACTAGATAAATCGCCAGCGCCTGACGCGGTTTATTATAGGCTATTGATAAAGGCAGTTGAAGAGATTGCATGGGCTTACCTACGATCATTATATCTTCCGTAGTGTTGGAAGAGGTCGAGCATTGATGAATCATTTGCCATTCATTTACGAAGGGTAGAGTGATAATCCAGAACAATTTGAACGGAATGTTTTGCGAGATGGGCTGTGAAGCCATTGGAGAGGATTCGTCTGGATATGACTTACTCTCCTTTGGAAGAGGATGTGTTATTAGGGAGAGTGAGACTTACATTGTCCGCAGCAGATCAAACTTTTAGAAATTTTAAAGGCAGCGAAGGTGACAGTTCGGGTGCGGGCAATGATGTTGCCTACGTCGGTTTAAGAGAGCCATTTAATGACATCTCTCATGGTAGGCTCATACAGAATGGGACGCTGCATGGGATCCACGCTGGCCTGTTTGGATTCAAAACCAACTTACTCATCAACGCAGATAGTTGCGGAGAAAGGTCATTATTCTTGCAGTGATCTGTGAGGTTCCGCGGGGACTGAGCTGGATCACCCGTTGTTTATGTTTACTGTGTTGCCAGTAGTGAGCAGGAACATCACTCGACATAGTGGAATATTGATCATCCACATAAGTGGGCGTAGAAATGGCAGGGCAAGTGTGAGATGTTTAACTTTGTGGGGACAGGGTAAACATACAGTTGAGGCTGTGACCTTGAACAACATTATTTACAGAGGGACCATGGTATCCCGGTCCATTGCTTCACGGTAGTAGCGAAGTGAGTGGATAGAGTGGTAAATGGGGCGAATGGGACGGTTTCCATAGTCGATTAAGTGTAAGAATCATGAATCATCTTCCAGCTTTATATAACTTTGTTTCGTCCACTTTTCCGATTCTGTCTGCACATGCTTTCCGCAGTCTGAGAAGGATGTGGAGGGTCTGGAGAGGGTGTAAATGTGTTTTGCCGAAATGCTGCGTGAAATAATGAGTAATTAAATGATGGAAAGACATGTGCGATGGCTTGGGGAGTGCCAGAAATTTGAGGGAAGATTTAATAGAGGTATCTTATGAATAAGCAGATATAAACATTTTTTCCCCGGGGTGGAAATGTGAAAGACTAAAATGTAAAGCTTTGGGCTGAGAGGGGTGAAGTTCAAAGGATATGTGCAGGACAAGGATTTACACGCCACAGAATGTGGTGAGTGCCCCGAGCTCGTTCCCAGGGCCGGTGTTTAACACGACGGTAGCATTTAAAAAAAAAATCGATACGCGCATTAAAATGCTGGAATTTAAGGAATAGTTACCCGCGCCCGTTTTATGTTGGCATCATGCTTGGTTGAAGGCCTTGTTCCACGGTTGTGTTGTATGTATTTTCTGACATCGAACAAATTGCAGCGACTGATGCGGATTCACATCCATTCCAGACAGTTCTCTGGAGCTGTCGACCCTTGTCCACAATTCACGGTACCGGTAACACTCTGCTGCCATGGCCGGGAACATTTACCATTGCTTGCTAGCCACGTGGCAGTGACCTTCTCTACATAGTGCTCGGGATTGTTGATGTCAAATTCCAAATCCACAGTGATTATAAACCACGCGTGCCCTTATTGCACCACGAAATATGTAGGACCGGTGACGCCCATAAGATCGTATCTAGTGGCCCCGACCCCCCCCCCCCCCCAACAGTTTTTCAGGTTCCCCCTCCTTATGGTTCCATCACTGATCAGGTAGATGCACGCCAGTTGTAAAGGCAGTAAACCAACCCCTCCACACCCCCCCCCCCCCAGACCCCCGCACGGTTTCCTTTTCATGTCCGACGTTTAAAAATATTATAAAGTAAAGGCGATTCGTTTTGCTAAATTTTGAGAGCTATATTCTCAGGTTGACTGAGCGCCCAGAGTGAATCGAATGCCCTTTGTCCAAATAAAAAAAATGTCCACGGACACCCGCTGTTCATCTTTTTGGCGCTTGGTCCGCGAAAAGCGATCAAGCTGAAATGTCTCTCTGCTTTCCCGTGCCTTTCCGTCTTTGCCCTCAATAGTTGTGACCAGCACTGACGTGCGCAAAGGCATGCGTACCTGTCGCGTCCAAACCGTGAGCGCGTTTGTAAGAGAGGTGGGTGTGGACTGCCGAGCACAGAGTGAGATCGATGAAAGAGAGAACAGAGAGTTAGTGCGAGAAAGAGTTGAGAGCGAGAGGGAGGAAAACGCTGGACCATGTTTGCGAGTTGCGACTTCTGACGAGGATAGCGCAGAGTAATAGTAATGCCCCTGTCCCACTTAGGAAACCTGAACGGAAACGTCTGGAGACTTTGTGCCCCACCGAAGGTTTCCGTGCGTTTCCCGGAGGTTTTTGTCGGTGTCCCTAATGGTCGAAAGTGGTTTCCGTTTTAGAAATCAATAATTCTTGAGTCGAAGCCGGTTGAGATGCTAGTTGAAAGTGGTTGCCGCAGGACAAAAACCTCCAGGAACCGCACGGAAACCTTGGATGGGGCGCAACGTCTCCAGAGGTTTCCGTTCGGGTTTCTGAAGTGGGACAGCGGCAATAGGAATAAGGGGCTAGTGAATAACTGAGTAAGGGAGAGGCAATGGACAAGGCAAGGAATTGGGGGAAAAGTGAAGGAAAATGTTGAAGTGACGACCATATATACGCGTAAGTGTGTGTGTGTGTGTGTGTGTGTGTGTGTGTGTGTGTGTGTGTATGTGTGTGTGTGTGTGTGTGTGTGTGTGTGTGTGTGTGTGTGTGTGTGTTTGTGTGTGTGTGTGTGTGTGTGTGCGTGTGTATGTGCGTGTTTGTGAGTGTGTGTGTCTTTGTGAGTGTGTGTATGTGTGCGTGTATGTGTGCGTCTGTGAGTGTGTGTGTGTGTGTGTGTATGTGTGTGTGAGTGCGTCTGTTTGTGTGTGTGTATGTGCGTGTGTGCGCGTGTTTGTGTGCATGAGAGTGTATTTGTGTGTGCGTGTGTGTGTATGCGAGTGTGCGTCTGCGTGTGTGTGTATGCGTGCTTGTGTGAGTGTGTGTGTGCGTGTGTGAGTGTGTGTGTGTGTGAGATGTGTGTGTGTGTGTGATGTGTGTATGTGATGTGTGTGTGTGTATGTGTGTGTGTGTGTGTGTGTGTGTGTGCGTGTGTGTGTGTGTGTGTGTATGTGTGTGTGTATGTGTGTGTGTGTGTGTGTGTGTGTGTGTGTGTGTGTGTGTGTGTGTGTGTGTGTGTGTGCCTGTGCGTCCGTGTGTGCGTATGAGGCAGTGTGCGCGCGTATGAATGTGTGCGTGGATGCGTGCGTAAATGCGCAAGTGCAATCCCTGCCTCACCGTGCATGGGACCCGGGGGTCGACCCTGAACTCAGGTGCTATCTGAGTGGAGTTTACATTTTCTCTGTGACGGGTGGGTTGTTTCCGGGTGCTTCGGTTTCGCCCACATCGCAAAGACGTGCGAGCGTATAGGTTAATATGTCCTCTGTAAATTGACCATAATGTGGAGGGAATTGAAAGTAGCATACTATGGAACTTGTCTCAACGGGTGACAATATTCGGCGTGGACTCACTGGGCTGACGGGTCTTTATCCATTCTCTATCTCTAACAAAACTGAACTTAGCTTCTTTGCACTATGTCGCCTGGTGCGACGAGGAATGTCTGCTCATTGTGGTTTGCTGGGCTGATGGAAAGTTGGTGTGTATGGAAAACGTGAAGTGGATTTTATCTCACGACAATGACCGTTTGTGTCATTTTGAGGCTCTAATCATCGAATATCTCAAGGGAATTTGAATAGAATCCGAATCACAGCAAACGTGTAAGGAGCCGCAGAATCCTCAGATCCGCAATACGCTAGATAGATGAGCGCAGATATAACGTCTATACGTAGTTCTACTGCTGTGGTTAGCTCCTCTGTTTGGTTGGCCTCATCTATCACGCTGTATTCACGACAATTCCAGTTGTTTTGGTGGTGTTGGATGTGGTGAGGTAGTAGCTGAGGCTATGGATGCTAGTTTGGCAGCTGCACCGAGCATTTCTACGGGAGCCTGCATATGCTCCTGCCTACTCACAGCGACTAAATGGTAGCTGGGACAACGGCTCTTTCAACGCGTACCCCCAGGGTTCTAAAGCCCGCTTTGTTGCCCAAGACCAATCACTTCTCAGCAAGACCATCTGAAGTGCTCGGTGTGCGCTCTTTGAATTAACTACAGAACTCTCAAGCTGCTTCCTCAGTACACGTGGCAATAAACTAAACGAAACTTAACCAATCTGGCGCCCCGGTGTCCGCCATGTGCCACAGAATAGGATCGCAGTGGAGCTGGTGAGCGGCCACACGATCCTATTGTCATTCGGATCGAAACGGAATGCCAAACTTGCCCCAATTCTGGGGATGCGAGGCTCTAAAGTTCACTAAGTGTTGTAAACATGAGACCATTACCACTGGATTGGAATAATCGCATTCGTATCGACAATGTCGAGACGTTCCAAAGCCCACCCCTGCTCCGTTTTTCACGTGTGCCCTCCTGAACGCATTCATGCAGAGCACATCAGGACACATTTCAGCCCAATCCTAAATTCCATCAATATTTATTCAAATAAAGAACATTAACATGCGGCAAACAATAGGTAAAACACTAATGGATTCCAGTAGGGTGTACAATAATAATATGACGAGGTCTGTGAAAGGGAATGCCACAGCCTGCGTTAAGTACCGCGAGCTGTTTCGATCTTACCTTCCACACAATTCTTCACTGTAGCTATCAACAAATCACACGACCGACTTGTGAATAGGCTCATCGGGCGGATACGCACATTTCTTCTCCGAACTACCTGCGAAAACCGTTCAAACTGCAGAGCTATTTTCGCCGATAACTGTCTGACATTAAACTCTTTTATGATTAAACCTTCCGATATCTATTTGTTCATTAGTTAATGTGACCTTAGATTCATCTCTTCTTGCAGGCACGAGGTTATATATTCAACAGAGAGAGCAATCTTTTGTTCATTAGAATGCAACCTCATTTAATGATCCACCACGTCATTACTTCCTACTTCGATCACTATTACCAGATTGTCCCCAACTCCGCTCAACACATTGGAACCGGCGACGTCCAACAGTTCCTCTCTCCCAGAATGTGGCTCTTTAAGAGCGATGTGTGAGATCGAAGCGAGGGTCAGAAGAGAGTGGAGGGGTTGGAGAAAGTGCCGGAAATCAGAGCGAAACGGTCGTAACTGTAAAGTGTAAAAGAGCGTGAGGGAGGGAGGGTCTCTCAATGGCGAACTAAAAGGTGTTGAAGATCGGATGAATGTTCAACAATAATTGAGAGCACATATTTAAGAGAGTTTGTAAAAGTTTAAGAAAATGTTGGGGGGAGGGGAAATTTTATTACATATAGTTTGGTTGGTGCTTGCAACGCGCTGCCCGAAGAAGAGGAGGAGATAAGAGATTGGCGTTTAAGAGGCTTTTCGATATGCGCCTGTATATGCAGGGAACGGAGGGCTGTGGATCACGCGGAGGCAGATGCCAGTTTGACTTGGCATCCTTTTCGACAGAAACATTGTGGGCCAAAGAGTCTGTTCGGTTGGTCTACTCTTCCATGCCACTTGAAAGCAGTGCCGGCAGTATGTAGGATGAGAGGGTGCGGCAGATGGAGGACGTTGAACTCAAATGAGCACCCTGGGCAAGAGACTGGTGGAAGTGGATTGTAGTGCGAGCAATGCGGCGGACAGCTGAGAAAGCGAGAGCGATGGTATTAATTGAGCATAGAAGAGAGTAGAATGTGGGCCGAATGATGGAGAAGGGTCCCTCCCACCTTTCCCTCGTGTTCTGTCGACACAGCGCCGATTCCCCCATGTTACCACTGTCCAGTTTATCTTCGTTTTCCTGGCTTTTATCTTCCTACTGTACCTCACGCTCCGCCCCGTCCCATTGCAACCAATATCTCGTTATCGCGGTTGTCCCATGTGTTGCCTTATCGTATTCTCACTTACAAATGCTCCACGACTAGGCTTGCGCCCCGGCTCCGGAAACACTGCATTCTATATGTTATTGAGCGGTTAATAGGACCACGCGGCCATTCACTCGACAGCCAATCATCACGAATGTAGGGCATTGCGTGGGTATTACGAGTCCGGGGCCTGTGCGTTCGATGCACTGGAATTATCCAACGATGAGGATAAGCATTAAGCAGTTTGTGCTGCCACGTCCAGCCATAAGTTGATTTGATACCAGTTATCGTCGATTCACGTTTCTACCCAGGGTAAACAGTGCCATCCTCCCAACCGTTAGCATCCTCATGCCCCGGCAAATATTGTAAGCACACGGTCGATTTAGGGACTTTGCAGTTACCCACATATAAATACCGTGTGTTCACAGTGTATAGTGCAGACCAGTGTATAGATATTAAGACCAACCGGCAGCCTCATCTAACGCTCACTAATCTGCCTCCAGTTGCTTTCAGCTCCCACTGACCAACGCCCATTCGACAGGGCCGGGTGAACTGTGACCTCCCGTTTCCAAATTATGGGATGGGCAATAGAACACTAATGTATCCACACGCCATGCGCTGACACAATACGGGCCACTTGAAATATGTTGCTTCCCTGCTAAACCGGTGGACAGCATCCCGATGCTGAGAGCTTTCCAGCCAATGCAATGAATACTGTGGTTGCCTTTTCATCCCCGCACACCTACCCTACGCAATCGACTGCTGGCAGCGGGGCCTTGTAGTTATCCACCCATTAGTGCCGCTTCTTCGCAGTCCAGGCACCTTGTGGACATTTGAACCGAGTGGACACTTTTCCCTTCACCTGTGGCCCGTTCTTTCCACAACTGCTAGCACCTACATTCATTATCCATCTCACTCTTTGTACAAAATTCCACTTGCCCGTTTTCATCCATATTTTCCGCTCGACTCAACATCTCCCAACCAAGAGATATCGCGTGCTAGTGCTCCCAATCTTCTACCCCATCACCTCCCTGTAATACACCCCGCTATCCATCCACCGAATTCATCTAATTATCTTACCATGTATACTTTCAAATGTCCACTGCAACTAAAGTCTGTTTTATAAACATTATTAATCCTGGCGACGGGCAATGTACATTGACGTATTGTGTAACGTCAACAAATATAAAGGTTGCCAGTTACTCCTCAGTCACAACACCGTGGTGTCCAGATATGAGTCTATGACGACTTGAGATTGGTGAAATTAAATGTGACGTTTTGAGGACGCAATGTGCAACGCTTTCAACATCCTGAAAATGACCTGAGAAAAGGGGACACATCTTAACACAAGTTGATAGTTTGATAGCGGTCAAGGTGCACATTAAGCTCTGTGTACACCTGATCCTAAGATTTTATGAATAATCTGTTTTGTATTTTACTGCAAGTATAATTTGCAGCATGTGAAGCAGATTATATTGGCGGGCGATTCATCCGCTTGGAGACTAAAAAGACATGGACGAGCAAATGGTGTTCCTCTTGTGTCATGATGCGTAATTTAGGGGCGTAGATGTACAGATGTGGGTCTGCACGGAAGCTTTGTTCAATGGTTCAATGGTCCTTTATTGTCACGTGTACCCTGAGGTACAATGACATTTGATTTACCATACAGTCTTACCAAAAAGGCAACAAGATACAAAACTACATGAAGATTTAACAGAAACGGTCGCAACAGCGGCGTGTGAGAATCCCTAGATCACACAGCATAAGCGGGGACCCACAGCCATTAGTTGAATGTCCGGACCGCACACACGCTCCTCCACCGTGATGTGACCAGAGTTGTACTGACCTCTCTCTGCAGTCCCTCTGACCCTCCCTGCCACTCTCTCTGCAGTCCCTGCCCGGCCGAACTTTCAGAAAGCCCTTTGCACTCGCACTAGACTCCAGGATGTTCTCATGGCGCGATGTATCCGCAACCACCGTGATCACTGCACCTGCGCAATGCCTCCGAATCCCCACCAGTGCAGGCAGCACGTCCATCTTATTTACTCGGTGACCTCGCATTCCCCACTGTGATGGAAGGCAAATAACTTTTACTCTCTTCCTCCTTTAGTGAGTTTAATGAAAAAAGACAGACAGTATTGAGGGCTCAGACTTTGACGGTTTCAGCAGCATGACTTAGTGTTTGGGAAAAACAGAAATTGTGCTCAGGATCCAGAATAGGCGTGCAATGGACAGAACGGGAAATAAGGATTGGTCCTTGCAGAAGAGTAAAAATTGTGCAAGTAGAGGAATCGGAACCGGAGACAATCCTGAACGACTTTTCAATCTTGATGATGGAAGGAATGACGGAAGGGGGTCGGTGGGCGTCTTCGCCATGGTTGTAGGAATACGCGTAATTTGTTGAATATACTACATATCTTAATGTTATGAATGAACCCTTGCGGACGGTTAATCTTCGGGGCATAAGTAGGGACATGGGTCACTGCGGTCACCAGTGCTATTCAGGGCTTGGTTCTATGCATGAGCAGAAGCACGGAGGTGAGCGGATATTTCACCGCACTTTCCACCTGTTCCCTGAACTTAGACTGAGTGGCTGCATAAATAAATGTATTCGTACAGCAGCTGAAGTTACACAGCAATCGGCCGGTTTTTGAGATAATTTCTTCGATTTCATTCGGTTCTGCTCCAAGTGTTCCCATGATCTGATAATAAATAAAATTCAAAACATACGTCAGCCACAAAAGAATGAAATTTCCGGAGAGAGTGAGCAGTAAAATGACAGACTTCCTCCTGCTTTCCATCTCCGGGTCACTGCGGTTCTCTCCATTGCACTGTGTCCTCAGGGCCTTACGGAGCCGGCTCGCTACTAAAATATGCCGGACTGTCAGAGCGTTGAGAATCAGAATTACATCGAACGGCAGGAACGGAGTTAATATTGTGTCGATCCAGTCATATTCCACCCAGCCACGTGCACTGAAATAACTTGGCTTCGGAACACAGAACCAAGGTACATTATCGATGCTCTTCTTGGGGCCATATGTAAAGAAGATGGGAATGTTTTTCAGAGTTAATATAACACCGGTTATTGAGATGACCGCAGCCGCACTTTTCCCAGTGCAATATTTTGTTTTCAAATTCTGGCAACAAATAGCGACGAATCGATCAAAGGTGAACGTGACCGTGAACCAGACCGAACAGTCCGTCGATACATACGTTAGGACACGAATAATAGTGCACAGAGGGGTGTAGAACAGGAAATTCGTTGTAAAAAAATGGTATTTGATCTGATACAAAATGACTTCACTGATAATGACCAGTAGATCCGCCGCCGCCATGGCCACCAGGTACCGAGTGGTGCAAGTACATAGGCCACATTTCCCCCGGGACAGGATCACAATGGCCACTGAATTCACTGGTGAAAAAAAGAATGGAATACACACTGGGATTAATTAAACATGTTCCAGTCATTTGAATACAAAGTAGATGATATCGGTTACTGCGCATTTATATAGTGTTACAAATGTGAAAACGTTAAGCTGTGCCGAATCAGTCGAGCGTGAAAATCCGACGTCTTCAGACCTTAAACATGCCTGACCTCGGAAGGGCAGGTAACAGTCTGGATAACGGACTGTAATATCGTTTCGTCACATCTTTCGTCAGAACAGCACAACCGGCCAGTTCATGGTAGTTTCGCGAGCAACCTCTCTGTACAAAGCAAAGATAAGACGCAGCAGCCACAAGTGCAGCGCATCGAAGTTTCACAACACTGGGGCACCGGGTTGCAGTTTGGTAAAAGAGGAGGAACTGGGCCGACAAGGGATTTCCATATTATAGTTTAATGAAAGAATGGAAGATCAATTCAATGGCTCACGTCACTTGGAGCAGAGCGTGCTTCATGTTAACTGAATTTTATAAAAGGACAAGATGTTTAATCTAACGAGTTATTTTAATGGTCTTTTTGCATTTTGAACATTCTTAGGAACAGAGAACCGCCAGCTGATAAAACATAGAAAGAGTAACTGGGACCACGAGTGTCTAATCACTGCCATTGTGTCCTCCACCCCGTTCGGTAAGATTACGACGGATCCCCGATCTGAGCGCAATGTTTCGCTCTACACATACGCTTGAAAACTGTTTATTTCCAGAAATATGTCACATACTTAAAGAATGCTGGTCTCCCGCTAGTTCTCTAGCGGGTCACAACACGGTTCTCCTCAACGAGACTATAGTCATTCCTCACGTCATCCATACATATTGTAACAAGCGGGGGCCCACAGCAACTCTGTACACAATTGTCGCGAGTGGTCTCAAAAAGGCACCAAGTTGTAATAACGATAAGAAATATTTACTTCCAAACTAAACAACAAAGTTGGACGGTTTCATGCTTGTCAGTTTACGTGTTTGTGCAATGCGAATATGTAAATTCTGTCCGAGGTTGATGAAAACAGGATATAAAACAATACAGGTTGACCTTTTCTTGACTAATATGGGGATCTGATTGCAACTCTAATCTGCTTTGCCGTGGTCCACATCTTTGCATTCCCCTGCATATCTTTGTGCCTATCCAAAACTCTCACATCTGCCACTGCCATATGTACATCTACCACCATATATGACTCCACTACCGACTGCACCGCGTTTC
>CAUPSL010000459.1:0-30789 GCA_963514005.1 Raja brachyura
TCTCCCCCCCTCAAACCTCCCCCAATCCTATCCCTCCCTCCCCCTCCCTCTCCCCCATCCGTCCATCACTCCCTCAAAACTCCCTCAACACAGACAATAGGTGCAGGAGGAGGCCATTCGGCCCTTCGAGCCGGCACCGCCATTCATTGTGATCACGGCTGATCGTCCCCAATCAATAACCCGTGCCTGCCTTCTCCCCATATCCCTCGACTCCACCAGCCCCTAGAGCTCTATCTAACTCTCTCTTAAATCCATCCAGTGACTTGGCCTCCACTGCCCTCTGTGGCAGGGAATTCCACAGATTCACAACTCTCTGGGTGGAAAAGTATTTTCTCACCCCAGTCTTAAATGACCTCCCCTTTATTCTAAGACTGTGGCCCCTGGTTCTGGACTCGCCCAACATTGGGAACATTTTTCCTGCATCTAGCTTGTCCAGTCCTTTTATAATTTTATATGTTTCTATAAGATCCCCCCCCTCATCCTTCTAAACTCCAGTGAATACAAGCCTAGTCTTTTCAATCTTTCCTCATATGACAGTCCCGCCATCCCAGGGATCAATCTGGTGAACCTACGCTGCACTGCCTCAATCACAAGGATGTCCTTCCTCAAATTCAGTCCCTTCTCGGCCCTTCCAGTCCGTGCCGACCATTTATTTTCCCCTAGTCCCATCTACCTGCACTCAGACCATACCCCTCCATTCCCTTCCCGTCCATATACCTATCCACTTTACTTTTAAATGTTAAAATCGATCCTGCCTCCACCACTTCTGCAGGAAGATCATTCCACACAGCCACCACTCTCTGAGTAAAGAAGTTCCCCCTCATGTTACCCCTAAACTTCTGTCCCTTAATTCTCATGTCATGCCCTCTTGTTTGAATCTTCCCTACCCTCAATGGGAAAATCTTATCCACGTCAACTCTGTCTATCCCTTTCATCATTTTAAAGACCTCGATCAAGTCCCCCCTTAACCTTCTGCGCTCCAAAGAATAAAGACCCAACTTGTTCAACCTTTCTCTGTAACTTAGTTGCTGGAACCCAGGCAACATTCTAGTAAATCTCCTCTGTACTCTCTATTTTGTTGACATCCTTCCTATAATTAGGCGACCAAAATTGTACACCATACTCCAGAATTGGTCTCACCAATGCCTTGTACAATTTTAACATTACTTCCCTACTCCTATATTCAATGCTCTGATTTATAAAGGCCAGCACACCAAAAGCTTTCTTTACCACCCTATCTACATGCGATTCCACCTTCAGGGAACTATGCACAGTTATTCCTAGATCCCTCTGTTCCACAGCATTCCTCAATTCCCTACCATTTACCATGTACGTCCTATTTTGATTTGTCCGGCCAAGATGTAGCACCTCACACTTATCAGCATTAAACTCCATCTGCCATCTTTCAGCCCACTCTTCCAAATGGCCCAAATCTCTCTGTAGACTTTGAAAATCTACTTCATTATCCACAGCACCATTTACAATCTTTACCGAATCCAATTAACCTACAAACCCGCATGCACACAGAGGCACACACACAGTTCCTGAGGATTGGCGGGTGGCAAACGTAACCCCTCTTTTTAAGAAGGGGGGGGGGGAGAGAGAAAACGGGGAATTACAGACCAGTTAGTCTAACATCGGTAGTGGGGAAACTGCTAGAGTCAGTTATTAAAGATGGGATAGCAGCGCATTTGGAAAGTGGTGAAATCATTGGACAAAGTCAGCATGGATTTACGAAAGGTAAATCATGTCTGACGAATCTTGTGGAATTTTTCGAGGATGTAACTAGTAGCGTGGATGGGGGAGAACCAGTGGATGTGCTGTATCTGGACTTCCAGAAGGCTTTCGACAAGGTCCCACACAAGAGATTAGTATACAAACTTAAAGCATATGGCATTGGGGGTTCAGTATTGATGTGGATAGAGAACTGGCTGGCAGACAGGAAGCAAAGGGTAGGAGTGAACGGGTCGTTTTCACAATGGCAGGCAGTGACTAGTGGGGTGCCGCAAGGCTCAGTGCTGGGACCCCAGCTATTTACAATATATATTAATGATCTGGATGAGGGAATTGAATGCAATATCTCCAAGTTTGCAGATGACACTAAGCTGGGGGGCAGTGTTAGCTGTGAGGAGGATGCTAGGAGACTGCAAGGTGACTTGGATAGGCTGGGTGAGTGGGCAAATGTTTGGCAGATGCAGTATAATGTGGATAAATGTGAGGTTATCCACTTTGGTGGCAAAAACAGGAAAACAGACTATTATCTAAATGGTGGCCGATTAGGAAGAGGGGAGATGCAACGAGACCTGGGTGTCATGGTACACCAGTCATTGAAAGTAGGCATGCAGGTACAACAGGCAGTGAAGAAAGCCAATGGTATGTTAGCATTCATAGCAAAAGGATTTGAGTATAGGAGCAGGGAGGTTCTACTTCAGTTGTATAGGGTCTTGGTGAGACCACACCTGGAGTATTGCGTATAGTTCTGGTCTCCAAATCTGAGGAAAGACATTCTTGCCATAGAGGGAGTAGAGAGAAGATTCACCAGACTGATTCCTGGGATGGCAGGACTTTCATATGAAGAAAGACTGGATAGACTCGGCTTGTACTCGCTGGAATTTAGAAGATTGAGGGGGGATCTTATAGAGACTTACAAAATTCTTAAGGGGTTGGACAGGCTAGATTGTTCCCGATGGCAGGAAGATTGTTCCCGATGTTGGGGAGGTCCAGGACAAGGGGTCACAGCTTAAGGATAAGGGGGAAATCCTTTAAGACTGAGATGAGAAGGACTTTTTTCACACAGAGAGTGGTGGGTCTCTGGAACTCTCTGCCACAGAGGGTAGTTGAGGCCAGTTCATTGGCTATATTTAAGAGGGAGTTAGATGTGGCCCTTGTGGCTAAAGGGATCAGGGGGTATGGAGAGAAGGCAGGTACGGGATACTGAGTTGGATGATCAGCCATGATCATATTGAATGGCGGTGCAGTGCAGGCTCGAAGGGCCGAATGGCCTCTACTCCTGCACCTAGGCATTTCCTTCCCACACAATGGGTCATGGAGTTGAGTAGATGTTGAATGCTGTGAAATAGTCTGGGTATTGGGGTAGGACCAGGATTCAGGCAGGGGGAGTGGGGAAGCATAGAAACATAGACAATAGGTGCAGGAGTAGAGGCCATTCGGCCCTTCAATGGAAGTGCCAGTAGCGAAGATGTCTGCCAGCAACTAAGATGGCCGCCTCTGGCTTCACTCCTATTGACTTCAATGGGAGACTGCCAGCAGCCAAGATGGCCACCCAAGGCTTGACCTTAGAAACATAGAAACACAGACAATAGGTGCAGGAGTAGAGGCCATTCGGCCCTTCGAGCCTGCACCGCCATTCAATATGATCACGGCTGATCATCCAACTCAGTATCCTGTACCTGCCTTCTCTCCATATCCCCGGACCCCTTTAGCCACAAGGGCCACATCTAACTCCCTCTTAAATATAGCCAATGAACTGGCCTCAACTACCCTCTGTGGCAGAGAGTTCCAGAGACCCACCACTCTCTGTGTGAAAAAAGTCCTTCTCATCTCGGTCCTAAAGGAATTCCCCCTTATCCTTAAGCTGTGACCCCTTGTCCTGGACCTCCCCAACATCGGGAACAATCTTCCTGCATCTAGCCTGTCCAACCCCTTAAGAATTTTGTAAGTTTCTATAAGATCCCCTCTCAATCTTCTAAATTCTAGAGAGTATAAACCGAGTCTATGCAGTCTTTGTTCATAAGACTGCATAGACTCTTAAGGGGTTGGACAAGCTAGATGCTGGAAGATTGTTCCCAATGTTGGGGGAGTCCAGAACAAGGGGTCACAGTCCAAGGATAAGGGGGAATTCCTTTAGGACCGAGATGAGAAAAACATTTTTCACACAGAGAGTGGTGAGTCTCTGGAATTCTGTGCCACAGAAGGTAGTTGAGGCCAGTTCATTGGCTATATTTAAGAGGGCGTTAGATGTGGCCCTTGTGGCTAAAGGGATCAGGGGGTATGGAGAGAAGGCAGGTACGGGATACTGAGTTGGATGATCAGCCATGATCATATTGAATGGCGGTGCAGGCTCGAAGGGCCGAATGGCCTCTACTCCTGCACCTATTTTCTATGTTTCTATGTTTCTATGTAAGACAGTGCTGACATCCCAGGAATCAGTGGGGAAGTGGTTGGTAGTCAATGAGTTGGGATTGCAGTCCTCGGTTGGAGGTTGAAGGGAGATGTGCTGGATAATAGTAAGATTAAACGAGAACATACCAGTTTGAAGTTTGATCTTTATTTTATGAGGAGCGTTACGTTGAGCGATTACGTGAAGAAGCCTCGCCAATCCGCACGCACGTCATTCTTCAAAGCAGCGGCGTGAAATCACAGAATAACAGTAATTGAAGTGACTCAGTAAGAGTATAAAGTTAGAACTACCAGATGAGCTTTGCGATATGAGCGGTGGGCACGTAATCCCTCATCGTAACTCCTCATAACATAAAGATCAAACTTCAAACTGGTAAGTTCTCGTTTAATCTTACTATTTTGCTTCGGAGTGATTCCGTGAAGATTTCAAAGCTCTGTGGTTTCATGCCGCTTCAAACCCAGGCGTCTCACACTGCATCAGATGACTTGGGAGAGGCGAATAATACAGTCAAACATGGTACTGATTAACAAGTTGCCTTATTCACAAAATAAACAAGAGAGACACAATAGCGACTCCTCTCTCCCAGGGAGAAGCTATGAGACAGAACTTAAAATGGAATGGGGGAACACCCCCGGGTTCAATAAGTGGTTTCTTATAGAACCTTTGAAAGTCAATTCCTTTGACCATTTTCGATCCATACCCCTTCATTCCCCGCATAAGTTTGGCCATAATATTGGTGCCCAAGATGAGATGCAAGGATATGGTGTAGCCTAGCTGCTGACGTTGATGCCGCCCTGGTGGAGTGAGATTTAAATTTGTCAGTATTAACCCCTGCACAACTCAGCACTTGTTTCAGCCATCTTCAGATGGTCTGAATGGACACTTGCAGGTGTGGCTTTTCGGTGGCTAATAAACAATGCTACTTTGGAGCCTCCGAGGCTCTCGGTGGCCTTGTTATACAGCCTCAAGTGCGCCACTACACATGGCTGTAATCCGTGGGATAAGTTGACAGTACAAACTTCCCTGACACCCCTGCCTGCTTTGTTGAATTAGGTCATGGATGTAAAATATAACGTCATTTCCCTGATGACACCATCGTGTCCAGACGCGGTTTGTGCAAAGTCTTGAACCCTTTGCGCTGACACCAATGCCATGAGCATACCCAACTTTAGGGTAATCTTCGACAAGGACAAGGATGTGGCTGTACACCACTGACGAAGCAGCGTGAGAACCACGCTCACATCAAAAGTTACAACAAAAGTATGGACTACACTCAAAAGAATATTTTAGATATTTACAAATTAGAGATTATGTTAAATCAAATACACAAGAACTTAGAAATAGAAAGACAGAAATTCTAGATGAAAGTTTAAATAAACACCCGAACACAGAAAAATTAATATCATATATTTATAATATTTTATTGGAAAATGATGCACCAACGTCGGAAATATATCGGCAAGCACGGGAAAGTGAATTAGGACATTCAATTAGTCTAGAAGTTTGGGAGAAGTCCTGGGATGTCAGGACTTTCATATGAGGAAAGATTGGATAGACTCGGCTTGTACTCGCTGGAATTTAGAAGATTGAGGGTGGGTCTTATAGAAACTTACAAAATTCTTAAGGGGTTGGACAAGCTAGATGCTGGAAGATTGTTCCCGATGTTGGGGAGGTCCAGAACAAGGGGTCACAGTCTAAGGATAAGGGGGAATTCCTTTAGGACCGAGATGAGGAAAACATTCTTTACACAGAGAGTGGTGAGTCTCTGGAATTCTCTGCCACAGAAGGTAGTTGAGGCCAGTTCATTGGCTATATTTAAGAGGGAGTTAGATGTGGCCCTTGTGGCTAAAGGGATCAGGGGGTATGGAGAGAAGGCAGGTACGGGATACTGAGTTGGATGATCAGCCGTGATCATATTGAATGGCGGTGCAGGCTCGAAGGGCCGAATGGCCTCTACTCCTGCACCTATTGTCTGTGTTTCTATGTTTCTATGAAAGTTTACAACATATACACTACCGCTCATTAAATGCCAGACACTCTCTGATACAATTTAAAATTTTACACAGATTACATCTCTCAAAGTCCAGACTAAACAGAATTTTCTCAAATGTTTCTGCAATATGTGACAAATGTCGACACCTAGAGGCCAACCTGACGCACTCATTTACCAAATGTATTAAAATTACTCATTTTTGGTCAGAAATTGTTAAGATAATTTCGAAGGTAGTTAATACAAATCTGTCTCCAGATTCCAAATTAATCATATTAGGTATATTAGAAACTGATCAATCACTAACGACAAAACAACAAATTTTTATTGATTATCAGAATCAAAATCAGAATGCCTTTTATTGTCACTATACACGTGTACAGTGAGATTAAAAACTGCTCCTACTCAGTGCAAAAACAAGACAAAAAGGGGGGGGGGGTAAGGTGCACAGTTTCTGCAGCGCTATATACATATCTATAAAAAGACAATGGATAATAGAATGGATAAATAGGATTCCTATATCCAGTATGGGTTACAGTTACAGTACAAATTACAGTAGGTGGATAGATGGAAGTCCGGGGGTTAGACTGCGAGTCCGTGCATGTGTGAGTTCAGGGAGATAATGGATTTTGGAAAGAAACTGTTCTTGAGTCTATTTGTCCTTGTGCTGATGCACCTATAGCGAGCGCCTCCCTGAGGGCAGCAGGTTGAACAGGCCAAATGCAGGATGGGAGCTGTCCTTGATAATGTTCTTCGCCCTGCTGAGGCAGCGGGATATGTAAATGTCCATCAGAGAGGGGAGAGGGCAGCCGATGATCTTCCGTGCTGCCCCGACTACCCTCTGAAGCCTCTGAATTATAGTTTAATAATTGGTAAAATATTAATATTAAGATTTTGGAAAGGTCCTACCATTAAAGGTCCTACCTCCCCCACCATTAAAATGTGGATTACAGAAATGTCGGAGACACTTCATTTGGAAAGATTAAGACTTGTCCTCTCGGACAGGCTAGACCAGTTTAGAGGAACACGGTCTCCATTTATGGGTTATCTAACGGGACAAACTGGCTCGGTTCGAAACCTGGACAGGGAATGGATGAAGAATCATATATAATATAGGTATGTTACAAAACTTACCTTGAGCAGCGCTGCAGTTCTGCCGCTCCCCGTGTGCGCGACTTTGGCGCCTTTCAGAGGGGGGCGTGCAGCTTAAAGTGCCGTTTTTCTGCAGACTGGGAAAAATCGATCCATGTCGGGCGATTTCGTTGCGGAAGAAAAATCGCTCCGACATTTCATTCATGAAGGTATTTTTAAATTACGCTAGATTATTTATTATCTAGAGTAATTTTAAAATCACCTTCAAAAGCCGTGAGCGCCGACAACCGGAAGGATTTTTCGTCGGGGAGAAGAAAAGGTAAATAGTTTATTTTTATATTAAAAGTTGGTTTTTCGGGAGGCTTTAATAATATTTTCATGTTGCGAAATGGGGTCTAAAAAAATGTATGAACCAACAGTATTTTTCCTCCCGACTTCACCGCTAACCACAACGTTCCAATCCACCGCATTCCACTAAAACCCACTCGCTAGTTGATTTAAATGGCCATTAATTTACGGGCATCAAACACTAAATTCCTTCCATTTGGCCCAGAAATTCATGAAAATGAGATTTAAAAATTATGTTATATTGTGGATTATTGTGTGAATGTTATTTGGACACTTAGGCAATTTAAAAAAAGTTTATCTTTTCTTAAGAAATGGATAGATGTTTAGATCTACTCATTGAATGTTGTAATTAGCTACAATTAGATAACTAACTAATTATATGCTTTAATTTCAGGTCATCCAAGTAAGATTGTTTAATATTTGTTTCAGAATGCTTCAATCTATAATAACTGAAAACTTCATTGAGTTCTCTTAATTTTTAAGAAAGTTATGGGCTTTTAACTGTTCCAGATCACAGCTTTTGAGTTAAGTCAATTGAAAGGCAATGGGGAACAAGATGCTAATTTCCGAGTATGAAAATGGCCATAACTTTCTTAATACTGAAGATATGAAAGTGAATTTGGTGTCAAATTAAACTTCTTTTTATGCTTTATCTGACAAGGGGATAAATTGCAGACTTGATTTTTAAAATCTCAACATTTTGTAACATTGCTATATAATAGATCACTGATATATCTCCAACGTAGTATAGAATGTTTAAAACTCCACTCACATTATAGATTTTCTATTTTTACTCGTATTTTAATTTCCTTTATTATTTCTTTCTATTAATTTCTTCCTGTATTAAAAATAATAAAAAATATAGAGGTACAAACAAGAACGACTGTAAACTTTAAACATATTAAGAATGTATGTGATGATTAGCATATTCTTGTGTTTTTTTCCTCACATTTTAAATTGTCTTAATATGTATTTACTTCTAATAAAAGATATTAACAAAGAACCGTGCTCACATCCCAGGTTTCAGAGTACCTAGTCCTGGGGAATTGGAATTGAAACACCCTTCATAAATCTGGATATTACAGATGAGATCCTACAGAGTGAAGCTCCGACCCCCCAGCATAGGTACGAGGACGGGGCGCTCCTGGCGCTGTTGATGGCACTATCGCTCAACCCGTCATCGAAATGCAATTTGGACAGAAATTCGAGCACATCTGGGATGGAGGCTGTGTGGTATGAAATGTTCCCATGTGAACAAAACTGCTTCCCATTTCCTGACATAAGAGATGTCTTGCTTTTTCGTACTATCCTGACATCCACAGTACGATTGGATAGTCCCAGACCCAGAGTAGGTATGTTACAAAACTTACCTTGAGCAGCGCTGCAGTTCTGCCGCTCCCCGTGTGCGTGACTTTGGCGCCTTTCAGAGGGGGGCCGGCTTAAAGTGCCGTTTTTCTGCAGACCTGGATAATCGATCCATGTCGGGCGATTCCGTTGCGGAAGAAAAATCGCTCCAACATTTCATTAATGAAGGTATTTTTAAATTACGCTAGATTATTTATTAACTAGAGTAATTTAAAAATCACCTTCAAAAGCCGTGAGCGCCGACAACGGGAAGGATTTTCCGTCGGGGAGAAAAAAAGGTAGTTTATTTTTATATTAAAAGTTGGTTTTTCGGGAGGCTTTAATCACATTTTCATGTTGCGAAATGGGGTCCAAAAAAATGTATGAACCAACAGTATTTTTCCTCCCGACTTCACCGCAAACCGCAACGTTCCAATCCACCGCATTCCACTAAAACCCACTCGCTAGTTGATTTAAATGGCCATTAATTTACAGGCATTAAACACTAAATTCCTTCCATTTGGCCCAGAAATTCATGAAAATGAGATTTTAAAATTATGTTATATTGTGGATTATTGTGTGAATGTTATTTGGACACTTAGGCAATTTAAAAAAAGTTTATCTTTTCTTAAGAAATGGATAGATGTTTAGATCCTAGACTGGGTATTGAGTAATGAGGAAGGGTTAGTTAGCAGTCTTGTTGTGCGTGGCCCCTTGGGCAAGAGTGACCATAATATGGTTGAGTTCTTCATTAGGATGGAGAGTGACAAAATTAAGTCAGAAACAAGGGTTCTGAACTTGAACAAAGGTAACTTTGAAGGTATGAGATGTGAATTGGCCAAGATAGACTGGCAGGTGATTCTTAAAGGGTTGACAGTGGATGTGCAATGGAAGGTATTTAAAGACTGCATGGATGAAGTACAAAAATTGTTCATAGCAGTTTGGCAAAAGAATAAATCGGGGAAGGTGGTGCATCCATGGATAACAAGGGAAATCAGGGATAGTATAAAAACAAAAGATGAGGCATACAAATTTGCCAGAAAAAGCAGCCTACCGGAGGACTGGGAGAAATTCAGAATCCAGCAGAGGAGGACAAAGGGCTTAATTAGGAAAGGGAAAATAGATTATGAAAGGAAACTGGCAGGGAACATAAAAACTGACTGCAAAAGTTTTTATAGATATGTAAAGAGAAAGAGACTAGTTAAAACAAATGTTGGTCCCTTGCAGTCAGAAACAGGTGAATTGATCATGGGGAACAAGGACATGGCAGACCAATTGAATAACTACTTTGGTTCTGTCTTCACTAAGGAAGACATAAATAATCTGCCGGAAATAGCAGTGGAACGGGGGTCAAATAAGATGGAGGAACTGAGTGAAATCCAGGTTAGCCGGGAGGTGGTGTTGGGTAAATTGAACGGATTGAAGGCCGATAAATCCCCAGGGCCAGATAGTCTGCATCCCAGAGTACTCAAGGAGGTAGCCACAGAAATAGTGGATGCATTAGTGATAATTTTTCAAAATTCCTTAGATTCTGGAGTAGTTCCTGAGGATTGGAGGGTAGCTAATGTAACCCCACTTTTTAAAAAAGGAGGGAGAGAGAAAGCGGGGAATTACAGACCAGTTAGTCTAACATCGGTAGTGGGGAAAATGCTAGAGTCAGTTATTAAAGATGGGATAGCAGCGCATTTGGAAAGTGGTGAAATCATTGGACAAAGTCAGCATGGATTTACGAAAGGTAAATCATGTCTGACAAATCTGATAGAATTTTTCGAGGATGTAACTAGTACAGTGGATAAGGGAGAACCAGTGGATGTGTTATATCTGGACTTCCAGAAGGCTTTCGACAAGGTCCCGCATAAGAGATTAGCATACAAACTTAAAGCACACGGTATTGGGGGTTCAGTATTGATGTGGATAGAGAACTGGCTAGCAGACAGGAGGCAAAGGGTAGGAGTAAACGGGTCCTTTTCAGAATGGCAGGCAGTGACTAGTGGGGTGCCGCAAGGCTCAGTGCTGGGACCCCAGCTATTTACAATATATATTAATGATTTGGACGAGGGAATTCAATGCAACATCTCCAAATTTGCAGATGATACCAAGCTGGGGGGTATAGTTAGGTGTGAGAAGGATGCTTGGAGGCTGCAGGGTGATTTGGATAGGCTGAGTGAATGGGCAGATGCATGGCAGATGCAGTATAATGTGGATAAATGTGAGGTTATCCACTTTGGTGGCAAAAACATGAGGGTAGACTATTATCTGAATGGTGGCAGATTAGGTAAGGGGGAGATGCAACGAGACCTGGGTGTCATGGTACACCAGTCATTGAAAGTAGGCATGCAGGTGCAGCAGGCAGTGAAGAAAGCAAATGGTATGTTAGCATTCATAGCGAAAGGATTTGAGTATAGGAGCAGGGAGGTTCTACTGCAGTTGTACAGGGTTTTGGTGAGGCCACACCTGGAGTATTGCATACAGTTTTGGTCTCCAAATCTGAGGAAAGACATCCTTGCCATAGAGGGGGTACAGAGAAGATTCACCAGACTGATTCCTGGGATGTCAGGACTTTCATATGAGGAAAGATTGGATAGACTCGGTTTGTACTCGATGGAATTTAGAAGATTGAGGGGGGATCTTATAGAAACCTACAAAATTCTTAAGGGGTTGGACAAGCTAGATGCTGGAAGATTGTTCCCGATGTTGGGGAAGTCCAGAACAAGGGGTCACAGTCTAAGGATAAGGGGGAATTCCTTTAGGACTGAGATGAGGAAAACATTCTTTACACAGAGAGTGGTGGGTCTCTGGAATTCTCTGCCACAGAGGGTAGTTGAGGCCAGTTCATTGGCTATATTTAAGAGGGCGTTAGATGTGGCCCTTGTGGCTAAAGGGATCAGGGGGTATGGAGAGAAGGCAGGTACGGGATACTGAGTTGGATGATCAGCCATGATCACATTGAATGGCGGTGCAGGCTCGAAGGGCCGAATGGCCTCTACTCCTCCACCTATTTTCTATGTTTCTATGTTTCTAGATCTACTCATTGAATGTTGTAATTAGCTACAATTAGATAACTAACTAATTATATGCTTTAATTTCAGGTCATCCAAGTAAGATCGTTTCATATTTGTTTCAGAATGCTTCAATCTATAATAACTGAAAATTTTATTGAGTTCTCTTAATTTTTAAGAAAGTTATGGGCTTTTAACTGTTCCAGATCACAGCTTTTGAGTTAAGTCAATTGAAAGGCAATGGGGAACAAGATGCTAATTTCCGAGTATGAAAATGGCCATAACTTTCTTAATACTGAAGATATGAAAGTGAATTTGGTGTCAAATTAAACTTATTTTCATGCTTTATCTGATGGGATCAATTGCAGACTTGATTTTTTTAAATCTCAACATTTTGTAACATTGCTAACTCAGGTATGGTCTTCTTTAAATCTGCAAATTAACAAATTAACACGATCATACAACGGGTACGGATCTCCAGCCACAGGGTGCACCAACAGATCATGGCATTTAGGAGCCACCATAATAGGCTGTGTAATAATGCCCGTGTGTTGGCCAGTCGGGTACCACCAACTCCTGAAGGGGAGTCCAGCTTGATCTTGGTCAAGCACCTACTGATGATGCAGAGGAGGGGGAAATGCATATAAACGTTCCGCCCCAGTGTAGCGAGAATACATCGACCGCCACTGCCTCTGGATCTGGTTCCCTTTGAGACATACTTCGGTCCCTGGTGATGGAGTCTGGATGCAAACAAATCGAAATCTGGCATCCCATACTGAAGCGCAAGTTGATTAAATACGTCATGATTCAACATCCACTCTGTGTTGTCATTGAATTTGCGTGAGCTGGTGTCTGCCACCATGTTGAGTATACCCGGCAAATAGACAGCTGAAATCCCAATGGTCTTTTTAATGCATCCGTGCCAAGTATATGGTCAGCCAATCTGTCACAAGGTTTCAACTTACGAAAGGTAAATCATGTCTGACAAATCTGATAGAATTTTTCAAGGATGTAACTAGTAGCGTGGATAAGGGAGAACCAGTGGATGTGTTATATCTGGACTTCCAGAAGGCTTTCGACAAGGTCCCACATAAGAGATTAGCATACAAACTTAAAGCATACGGTATTGGGGGTTCAGTATTGATGTGGATAGAGAACTGGCTGGCAGACAGGAAGCAAAGAGTAGGAGTAAACGGGTCCTTTTCACAATGGCAGGCAGTGACTAGTGGGGTACCGCAAGGCTCAGTGCTGGGACCCCAGCTATTTACAATATATATTAATGATCTGGATGAGGGAATTCAATGCAACATCTCCAAATTTGCAGATGATACCAAGCTGGGGGGTATAGTTAGGTGTGAGGAGGATGCTTGGAGGCTGCAGGGTGATTTGGATAGGCTGAGTGAATGGGCAGATGCATGGCAGATGCAGTATAATGTGGATAAATGTGAGGTGATCCACTTTGGTGGCAAAAACATGAGGGTAGACTATTATCTAAATGATGGCCGATTAGGAAAAGGGGAGATGCAACGAGACCTGGGTGTCATGGTACACCAGTCATTGAAAGTAGGCATGCAGGTGCAGCAGGCAGTGAAGAAAGCCAATGGTATGTTGGCATTCATAGCAAGAGGAGTTGAGTACAGGAGCAGGGAGGTTCTACTGCAGTTGTACAGGGTCTTGGTGAGACGACACCTGGAGTATTGCGTACAGTTCTGGTCTCCAAATCTGAGGAAGGACATTATTGCCATAGAGGGAGTGCAGAGAAGGTTCACCAGACTGATTCCTGGGATGTCAGGACTGTCTTATGAAGAAAGACTGGATAGACTCGGTTTATACTCTCTAGAATTTAGGAGATTGAGAGGCGATCTTATAGAAACTTACAAAATTCTTAAGGGGTTGGACAGGCTAGATGCAGGAAGATTGTTCCCGATGTTGGGGAGGTCCAGGACAAGGGGTCACAGCTTAAGGATAAGGGGGAAATCCTTTAGGACCGAGATGAGAAGGAATTTTTTCACACAGAGAGTGGTGGGTCTCTGGAACTCTCTGCCACAGAAGGTAGTTGAGGCCAGTTCATTGGCTATATTTAAGAGGGAGTTAGATGTGGTCCTTGTGGCTAAAGGGATCAGGGGGTATGGAGAGAAGGCAGGTACGGGATACTGAGTTGGATGATCAGCCATGATCACATTGAATGGTGGTGCAGGCTCGAAGGGCCGAATGGCCTACTCCTGCACCTATTGTCTGTGTCTATGTTTCTATGAAAGTTTACAACATATACACTACCGCTCATTAAATGCCAGACACTCTCTGATACAATTTAAAATTTTACACAGATTACATCTCTCAAAGTCCAGACTAAACAGAATTTTCTCAAATGTTTCTGCAATATGTGACAAATGTCGACACCTAGAGGCCAACCTGACGCACTCATTTACCAAATGTATTAAAATTACTCATTTTTGGTCAGAAATTGTTAAGATAATTTCGAAGGTAGTTAATACAAATCTGTCTCCAGATTCCAAATTAATCATATTAGGTATATTAGAAACTGATCAATCACTAACGACAAAACAACAAATTTTTATTGATTATCAGAATCTAAATCAGAATGCCTTTTATAGTCACTATACACGTGTACAGTGAGATTAAAAACTGCTCCTACTCAGTGCAAAAACAAGACAAAAAGGGGGGGGGGGGTAAGGTGCACAGTTTCTGCAGCGCTATATACATATCTATAAAAAGACAATGGATAATAGAATGGATAAATAGGATTCCTATATCCAGTATGGGTTACAGTTACAGTACAAATTACAGTAGGTGGATAGATGGAAGTCCGGGGGTTAGACTGCGAGTCCGTGCATGTGTGAGTTCAGGGAGATAATGGATTTTGGAAAGAAACTGTTCTTGAGTCTATTTGTCCTTGTGCTGATGCACCTATAGCGAGCGCCTCCCTGAGGGCAGCAGGTTGAACAGGCCAAATGCAGGATGGGAGCTGTCCTTGATAATGTTCTTCGCCCTGCTGAGGCAGCGGGATATGTAAATGTCCATCAGAGAGGGGAGAGGGCAGCCGATGATCTTCCGTGCTGCCCCGACTACCCTCTGAAGCCTCTGAATTATAGTTTAATAATTGGTAAAATATTAATATTAAGATTTTGGAAAGGTCCTACCATTAAAGGTCCTACCTCCCCCACCATTAAAATGTGGATTACAGAAATGTCGGAGACACTTCATTTGGAAAGATTAAGACTTGTCCTCTCGGACAGGCTAGACCAGTTTAGAGGAACACGGTCTCCATTTATGGGTTATCTAACGGGACAAACTGGCTCGGTTCGAAACCTGGACAGGGAATGGATGAAGAATCATATATAATATAGGTATGTTACAAAACTTACCTTGAGCAGCGCTGCAGTTCTGCCGCTCCCCGTGTGCGTGACTTTGGCGCCTTTCAGAGGGGGGCGTGCAGCTTAAAGTGCCGTTTTTCTGCAGACTGGGAAAAATCGATCCATGTCGGGCGATTTCGTTGCGGAAGAAAAATCGCTCCGACATTTCATTCATGAAGGTATTTTTAAATCACGCTAGATTATTTATTAACTAGAGTAATTTTAAAATCACCTTCAAAAGCCGTGAGCGCCGACAACCGGAAGGATTTTCCGTCGGGGAGAAAAAAAGGTAAATAGTTTATTTTTATATTAAAAGTTAGTTTTTCGGGAGGCTTTAATAATATTTTTATGTTGCGAAACGGGGTCCAAAAAAATGTACGAACCAACAGTATTTTTCCTCCCGACTTCACCGCTAACCGCAACGTTCCAATCCACCGCATTCCACTAAAACCCACTCGCTAGTTGATTTAAATGGCCATTAATTTACAGGCATTAAACACTAAATTCCTTCCATTTGGCCCAGAAATTCATGAAAATGAGATTTAAAAATGATGTTATATTGTGGATTATTGTGTGAATGTTATTTGGACACTTAGGCAATTTAAAAAAAGTTTATCTTTTCTTAAGAAATGGATAGATGTTTAGATCTACTCATTGTATTTTGTAATTAGCTACAATTAGATAACTAACTAGTTATATGCTTTAATTTCAGGTAATCCAAGTAAGATTGTTTAATATTTGTTTCAGAATGCTTCAATCTATAATAACTGAAAATTTCATTGAGTTCTCTTAATTTTTAAGAAAGTTATGGGCTTTTAACTGTTCCAGATCACAGCTTTTGAGTTAAGTCAATTGAAAGGCAATGGGGAACAAGATGCTAATTTCCGAGTATGAAAATGGCCATAACTTTCTTAATACTGAAGATATGAAAGTGAATTTGGTGTCAAATTAAACTTATTTTCATGCTTTATCTGATGGGATCAATTGCAGACTTGATTTTTTTAAATCTCAACATTTTGTAACATTGCTAACTCAGGTATGGTCTTCTTTAAATCTGCAAATTAACAAATTAACACGATCATATAACGGGTACGGATCTCCAGCCACAGGGTGCACCAACAGATCATGGCATTTAGGAGCCACCATAATAGGCTGTGTAATAATGCCCGTGTGTTGACCAGTCGGGTACCACCAACTCCTGAAGGGGAGTCCAGCTTGATCTTGGTCAAGCACCTACTGATGATGCAGAGGAGGGGGAAATGCATATAAACGTTCCGCCCCAGTGTAGCGAGAATACATCGACCGCCACTGCCTCTGGATCTGGTTCCCATGAGACATACTTCGGTCCCTGGTGATGGAGTCTGGATGCAAACAAATCGAAATCTGGCATCCCATACTGAAGCGCAAGTTGATTAAATACGTCATGATTCAACATCCACTCTGTGTTGTCATTGAATTTGCGTGAGCTGGTGTCTGCCACCATGTTGAGTATACCCGGCAAATAGACAGCTGAAATCCCAATGGTCTTTTTAATGCATCCGTGCCAAGTATATGGTCAGCCAATCTGTCACAAGGTTTCAACTTACGAAAGGTAAATCATGTCTGACAAATCTGATAGAATTTTTCAAGGATGTAACTAGTAGCGTGGATAAGGGAGAACCAGTGGATGTGTTATATCTGGACTTCCAGAAGGCTTTCAACAAGGTCCCACATAAGAGATTAGCATACAAACTTAAAGCATACGGTATTGGGGGTTCAGTATTGATGTGGATAGAGAACTGGCTGGCAGACAGGAGGCAAAGGGTAGGAGTAAACGGGTCGTTTTCACAATGGCAGGCAGTGACTAGTGGGGTGCCGCAAGGCTCAGTGCTGGGACCCCAGCTATTTACAATATACATAAATGATCTGGATGAGGGAATTGAAGGCAACATCTCCAAGTTTGCGGATGACACGAAGCTGGGGGGCAGTGTTAGCTGTGAGGAGGATGCTAGGAGACTGCAAGGTGACTTGGATAGGCTGGGTGAGTGGGCAAATGTTTGGCAGATGCAGTATAATGTGGATAAATGTGAGGTTATCCACTTTGGTGGCAAAAATAGGAAAGCAGACTATTATCTGAATGGTGGCCGATTAGGAAAAGGGGAGATGCAACGAGACCTGTGTGTCATGGTACACCAGTCATTGAAAGTAGGCATGCAGGTGCAGCAGGCAGTGAAGAAAGCGAATGGTATGTTGGCATTCATAGCAAAAGGATTTGAGTACAGGAGCAGGGAGGTTCTACTTCAGTAGTATAGGGTCTTGGTGAGGCCACACCTGGAGTATTGCATACAGTTCTGGTCTCCAAATCTGAGGAAAGACATCCTTGCCATAGAGGGAGTACAGAGAAGGTTCACCAGACTGATTCCTGGGATGTCAGGACTGTCTTATGAACAAAGACTGCATAGACTCGGTTTATACTCTCTAGAATTTAGGAGATTGAGAGGGGGGATCTTATAGAAACTTACAAACTTCTTAAGGGGTTGGACAGGCTAGATGCAGGAAGATTGTTCCCGATGTTGGGGAGGTCCAGGACAAGGGGTCACAGCTTAAGGATAAGGGGGAAATCCTTTAGGACCGAGATGAGAAGGACTTTTTTCACACAGAGAGTGGTGGGTCTCTGGAATTCTCTGCCACAGAGGGTAGTTGAGGCCAGTTCATTGGATATATTTAAGAGGGAGTTAGATGTGGCCCTTGTGGCTAAAGGGGATCAGGGGGTATGGAGAGAAGGCAGGTACGGGATGATCAGCCGTGATCATATTGAATGGCGGTGCAGGCTCGAAGGGCCGAATGGCCTCTACTCCTGCACCTAATTTCTATGTTTCTAAACTCTAAATATGAATTCCATATGATTGAAGAATAAATGCCCCATGCTTATTCCACGTGCCTCCACAGCGAAAATGGTACAAGTAGCACCCCAACCTAGAGCACTGGCATCAGTCTGCAAACTGAGGTGTTTCCATCAGAATTTTGCTAAACCAAATTGAAACGTTTCTTATCCAGCACTGTACACACGTGACAAATAAAACCGCATTGTATTGAACTTCAGCGATGGCTTCAAATGGAAATTGCATGGGCCAGTTGAAATGACCTGCATGGATCCTGAGTGCCTGTACCTTCGCCCTTTGTAAATTTCAGTATGCAAAAGCCTATACTGCCCAGCTGGAAAGGCAGCTATCAATTTACCAATCAAGTTGGCCACATGTCTAATTGAGGGTGATTGCTCCCCTAAGAGCTTGATGCAGCCTTCAATTAAATCTAATCTCTTGCCATTGGGCAGAATCACAGACATGTGAGTTGAATTAACTGTGAATCCCAAATAGTCAATTACTTTAACCAGTACCAATTTTGATTTAGCTGGATGGATGGGACCAATCTCTCAACCATGAGTGTAACAGCTGAAACCGATATCTAGGGCTGAGGTTACCCCATTAGGCAGTGCTTGAGTTGCCATAATTCCCCCATCCAGCTAAATTTCAGATACTCTCTATGAACAGGCATCCTTAAGGTCTATACAGATTGAGCTTGTGTTTCTTGAGGGAAAAGATAAGCATGAGGTGACTCCAAGAATGGTGGAATATCTTAATTCAATCAGTGAGAGCACTTTGATGGTTTTTACAGATGGATCTAAAGATCCAGTTAGTGGGAGAGCTGGGTTTGGAGTGTATGTGGAGCAGCTTGGGTTGAAGTTTGGCCGACGCATTTCTGATGGAAGCTCTGTTCTCACAACTGAATTAATGGCAATTCAATGGGCTCTATGGTGGATTGAGGAAGCCAGTTTTAGAGAAGTCATTATCTGTTCCGATTCTGTAGCTGCTCTTGAAACTTTAAGAGTAGGGGGGAAATCTAAAGTTCGTCCTGACATTCTAAATGAAATCTTGGGTGTGTTTTCCAGAATTGGGTTTGAGTATAATATCACCTTTTGCTGGGGTTCCCGGGCATGCTGGGGTGAGGGGGGATGAGCAGGTGGACCTCGTAGCAAAGGAGAGTTTAAGAAGAGAAATAGATATCCATGTATCATTGGGGAGAGTGGAACTGAGAGAAATAATTAAACAGGGCTTAACAAAAGAATGGCAGAGAGGATGGTAAAAGGAAGTCAGGGGTAGACACTACTTTTCTATTCAATCTGAAGTTAGGAAAATATGTTTCTGTACATCTCTGTCTCGTAGGGACTCGGTTAACTTGTGTAGATTGAAATTGGGACACAGATTCACAACTCTCTGGGTGGAAACGTTTCTCCTCATCTCAGTCCCAAATGGCCACAGATTCACACAACTCTCTGGGTGGAAACGTTTCTCCTCATCTCAGTCCCAAATGGCCACAGATTCACAACTCTCTGAGTGGAAACGTTTCTCCTCATCTCAGTCCCAAATGGCCACAGATTCACAACTCTCTGGGTGGAAAGGTTTCTCCTCTGGGTGGAAAAGTCCCAAATGGCCACAGATTCACAACTCTCTGAGTGGAAACGTTTCTCCTCGTCTCAGTCCCAAATGGCCACAGATTCACAACTCTCTGGGTGGAAACGTTTCTCCTCGTCTCAGTCCCAAATGGCCACAGATTCACACAACTCTCTGGGTGGAAAAGTTTCTCCTCGTCTCATTACGTTTCTGGCTTGTGTGAATGTGGGAGTGATGAGACGGTTAAGCATGTTTTCCTAGAATGTAAAAGGTGTAGGGTAGAAAGAAAAGTATTGTTAGTTAGACTGATGGGACTTGGTGTTGGGGCATAATGAGAAACGTCAACTGATATCCAGGGCTGCTCTTCAACTCCTGCATGTGTCAGGATTGTATGTAAGAATCTAGATCAAACTCTGAACTGTGGAGGGCAGTAATACGCTTAGCAGCGTCTACACTGCCAGAACCCGAAAAAAAAAAGGTGGTCTATACATGCCTTGTGGAAACCAATTGCTTGGCAGTAGCAAATGTTCCATTTTAAAATTATACCGCACAAACGGACTAAGTCCTGTCAGGTCCAAAATACTCCGCTCCCACCATCTTTCTTTTAAGACAATGCCGGGCACAATTTCCTTGCTTGGAATGTTAATATTGTGCAGATTTACATGTTTAGATGCCGCTAAGTAGCTGACTATGTCTTACCATTTGTGTATTGTACAACCAATTGTAAGTGGTGGCTTGGAAGTGCAGGACTGTCATATGAGGAAAGATTGAAAAGACTAGGCTTGTATTCACTGGAGTTTAGAAGGATGAGGGGGGGGGATCTTATAGAAACATATAAAATTATAAAAGGGCTGGACAAGCTAGATGCAGGAAAAATGTTCCCAATGTTGGGCGAGTCCAGAACCAGGGGCCACAGTCTTAGAATAAAGGGGAGGCCATTTAAGACTGAGATGAGGAGAAACTTTTCCACCCAGAGAGTTGTGAATCTGTGGCCATTTGGGACTGAGATGAGGAGAAACGTAGAAACATAGAAATTAGGTGCAGGAGTAGGCCGATAAATCCCCAGGGCCAGATAGTCTGCATCCCAGAGTACTCAAGGAGGTAGCCACAGAAATAGTGGATGCATTAGTGATAATTTTTCAAAATTCCTTAGATTCTGGAGTAATTCCTGAGGATTGGAGGGTAGCTAATGTAACCCCACTTTTTAAAAAGGGAGGGAGAGAGAAAGCGGGGAATTACAGACCAGTTAGTCTAACATCGGTAGTGGGGAAACTGCTAGAGTCGGTTATTAAAGATGGGATAGCAGCGCATTTGGAAAGTGGTGAAATCATTGGACAAAGTCAGCATGGATTTACGAAAGGTAAATCATGTCTGACGAATCTTATAGAATGTTTCGAGGATGTAACTAGTAGAGTGGATAAGGGAGAACCAGTGGATGTGGTGTATTTGGACTTTCAGAAGGCTTTCGACAAGGTCCCGCATAAGAGATTAGCATACAAACTTAAAGCATACGGTATTGGGGGTTCAGTATTGATGTGGATAGAGAACTGGCTAGCAGACAGGAGGCAAAGGGTAGGAGTAAACGGGTCCTTTTCACAATGGCAGGCAGTGACTAGTGGGGTGCCGCAAGGCTCAGTGCTGGGACCCCAGCTATTTACAATATATATTAATGATTTGGACGAGGGAATTCAATGCAACATCTCCAAATTTGCAGATGACACCAAGCTGGGGGGTATAGTTAGGTGTGAGGAGGATGCTTGGAGGCTGCAGGGTGATTTGGATAGGCTGAGTGAATGGGCAGATGCATGGCAGATGCAGTACAATGTGGATAAATGTGAGGTTATCCACTTTGGTGGCAAAAACATGAGGGTAGATTATTATCTGAATGGTGGCAGATTAGGTAAGGGGGAGATGCAACGAGACCTGGGTGTCATGGTACACCAGTCATTGAAAGTAGGCATGCAGGTGCAGCAGGCAGTGAAGAAAGCAAATGGTATGTTAGCTTTCATAGCGAAAGGATTTGAGTATAGGAGCAGGGAGGTTCTACTGCAGTTGTACAGGGTCTTGGTGAGGCCACACCTGGAGTATTGTGTACAGTTCTGGTCTCCAAATCTGAGGAAAGACATCCTTGCCATAGAGGGGGTACAGAGAAGATTCACCAGACTGATTCCTGGGATGTCAGGACTTTCATATGAGGAAAGATTGGATAGACTCGGTTTGTACTCGATGGAATTTAGAAGATTGAGGGGGGATCTTATAGAAACCTACAAAATTCTTAAGGGGTTGGACAAGCTAGATGCTGGAAGATTGTTCCCGATGTTGGGGGAGTCCAGAACAAGGGGTCACAGTCTAAGGATAAGGGGGAATTCCTTTAGGACCGAAATGAGGAAAACATTCTTTACACAGAGAGTGGTGAGTCTGTGGAATTCTCTGCCACAGAAGGTAGTTGAGGCCAGTTCATTGGCTATATTTAAGAGGGCGTTAGATGTGGCACTTGTGGCTAAAGGGATCAGGGGGTATGGAGAGAAGGCAGGTACGGGATACTGAGTTGGATGATCAGCCATGATCACATTGAATGGCGGTGCGGTGCAGGCTCGAAGGGCCGAATGGCCTCTACTCCTGCACCTATTGTCTATGTTTCTGTGTTTCTATGTTTCTATTCGGCCCTTCGAGCCTGCACCGCCATTCAATATGATCATGGCTGATCATCCAACTCAGTATCCCGTACCTGCCTTCTCTCCATACCCCCTGATCCCTTTAGCCACAAGTGCCACATCTAACGCCCTCTTAAATATAGCCAATGAACTGGCCTCAACTACCCTCTGTGGCAGAGAGTTCCAGAGACCCACCACTCTCTGTGTGTAAAAAGTCCTTCTCATCTCGGTCCTAAAGGATTTCCCCCTTATCCTTAAGCTGTGACCCCTTGTCCTGGACTTCCCCAACATCGGGAACAATCTTCCTGCATCTAGCCTGTCCAACCCCTTAAGAATCTTGTAAGTTTCTATAAGATCCCCCCTCAATCTCCTAAATTCTAGAGAGTATAAACCGAGTCTATGCAGTCTTTGTTCAGAAGACAGTCCTGCCATCCCAGGAATCAGTCTGGTGAACCTTCTCTGCACTCCCTCTATGGCAATAATGTCCTTCCTCAGATTTGGAGACCAAAACTGTACGCAATACTCCAGGTGTGGTCTCACCAAGACCCTGTACAACTGCATTAGAACCTCCCTGCTCCTATACTCAAATCCTTTTGCTATGAAAGCTAACATACCATTCTTCACTGCCTGCTGTACCTGCATGCCTACTTTCAATGACTGGTGTACCATGACACCCAGGTCTCGCTGCATCTCCCCTTTTCCTAATCGGCCACCATTTAGATAGTAGTCGGTTTTCCTATTTTTGCCACCAAAGTGGATAACCTCACATTTATCCACATTATACTGCATCTGCCAAACATTTGCCCACTCACCCAGCCTATCCAAGTCACCTTGCAGTCTCCTAGCATCCTCCTCACAGCTAACACTGCCCCCCAGCTTAGTGTCATCCGCAAACTTGGAGATATTGCCTTCAATTCCCTCATCCAGATCATTAATGTATATTGTAAATAGCTGGGGTCCCAGCACTGAGCCTTGCGGTACCCCACTAGTCACTGCCTGCCATTGTGAAAAGGACCCGTTTACTCCTACCCTTTGCCTCCTGTCTGCTAGCCAGTTCTCTATCCACATCAATACTGAACCCCCAATACCGTGTGCTTTAAGTTTGTATACTAATCTCTTATGTGGGACCTTGTCGAAAGCCTTCTGGAAGTCCAGATACACCACATCCACTGGTTCTCCCTTATCCACTCTACTAGTTACATCCTCGAAACATTCCACAAGATTCGTCAGACATGATTTACCTTTCGTAAATCCATGCTGACTTTGTCCAATGATTTCACCACTTTCCAAGATGCGCTGCTATCCCATCTTTAATAGCTGACTCTAGCAGTTTCCCCACTACCGATGTTAGACTAACTGGTCTGTAATTCCCCGTTTTCTCTCTCCCCCCCCCCTTCTTAAAAAGAGGGGTTACGTTTGCTAAGAGGGGTTACGTTTACGTTTGTGAATCATGATCACAATGATTGGCGGTGCTGGCTCGAAGGGCCGAATGGCCTCCTCCTGCACCTGTTTGTCTGTGTTTCTCTGTTTCCCACAGATTCACAACTTTCTGGGTGGAAAAGTTTCTCCTCGTTTAGCCTGGAACGGACACGCTAGAGGCAGGAAACGTGTTCCCGATGTTGGGGGGAGTCCAGAACCAGGGGCCACACACACAGGTTAAGAATAAGATGTGGCCATTCGGGACTCGGATGAGGAGAAACTTTTCCACCCAGAGAGTTGTGAATCTGTGGAATTCCCTGCCACAGAGGGCGGTGGAGGCCAAGTCACTGGATGGATTTAAGAGAGAGTTAGATAGAGCTCTAGGGGCTGGTGGAGTCGAGGGATATGGGGAGAAGGCAGGCACGGGTTATTGATTGGCGACGATCAGCCGTGATCACAATGAATGGCGGTGCTGCCTCGAAGGGCCGAATGGCCTCCTCCTGCACCTGTTGTCTATGTTTCCATGTTCTGGGCTGCAACTGTCCACAACTCTCTGGATGGAGAAGGAGGCGAAGGAAGGAAGGGAGGTTGGTTTGTGCGTGTACGTGTGCGTGCGTGTGCGTGCGTGTGCGTGCGTGCGTGCGTGATGTTCTGGGCTGCAACTGTCCACAACTCTCTGGATGGAGAAGGAGGCGAAGGAAGGAAGGGAGGTTGGTTTGTGCGTGTACGTGTGCGTGCGTGTGCGTGCGTGTGCGTGATGTTCTGGGCTGCAACTGTCCACAACTCTCTGGATGGAGAAGGAGGCGAAGGAAGGAAGGGAGGTTGGTTTGTGCGTGTACGTGTGTGTGCGTGTGCGTGCGTGTGCGTGCGTGTGTGTGCGTGCGTGCGTGATGTTCTGGGCTGCAACTGTCCACAACTCTCTGGATGGAGAAGGAGGCGAAGGAAGGAAGGGAGGTTGGTTTGTGCGTGTACGTGTGTGTGCGTGTGCGTGCGTGTGTGTGCGTGCGTGCGTGATGTTCTGGGCTGCAACTGTCCACAACTCTCTGGATGCAGATGGAGGCGAAGGAAGGAAGGGAGGTTGGTTTGTGCGTGTACGTGTGTGTGCGTGTGCGTGCGTGTGTGTGCGTGCGTGCGTGATGTTCTGGGCTGCAACTGTCCACAACTCTCTGGATGCAGATGGAGGCGAAGGAAGGAAGGGAGGTTGGTTTGTGCGTGTACGTGTGTGTGCGTGTGCGTGCGTGTGTGTGCGTGCGTGCGTGATGTTCTGGGCTGCAACTGTCCACAACTCTCTGGATGCAGATGGAGGCGAAGGAAGGAAGGGAGGTTGGTTTGTGCGTGTACGTGTGTGTGCGTGTGCGTGCGTGCGTGCGTGCGTGCGTGATGTTCTGGGCTGCAACTGTCCACAACTCTCTGGATGGAGAAGGAGGCGAAGGAAGGAAGGGAGGTTGGTTTGTGCGTGTACGTGTGCGTGCGTGTGCGTGCGTGCGTGCGTGATGTTCTGGGCTGCAACTGTCCACAACTCTCTGGATGCAGATGGAGGCGAAGGAAGGAAGGGAGGTTGGTTTGTGCGTGTACGTGTGTGTGTGCGTGTGCGTGCGTGTGCGTGCGTGCGTGCGTGATGTTCTGGGCTGCAACTGTCCACAACTCTCTGGATGGAGATGGAGGCGAAGGAAGGAAGGGAGGTTGGTTTGTGCGTGTACGTGTGTGTGCGTGTGCGTGCGTGTGCGTGCGTGCGTGCGTGATGTTCTGGGCTGCAACTGTCCACAACTCTCTGGATGCAGATGGAGGCGAAGGAAGGAAGGGAGGTTGGTTTGTGCGTGTACGTGTGTGTGCGTGTGCGTGCGTGCGTGCGTGCGTGCGTGATGTTCTGGGCTGCAACTGTCCACAACTCTCTGGATGCAGATGGAGGCGAAGGAAGGAAGGGAGGTTGGTTTGTGCGTGTACGTGTACGTGTGTGTGCGTGTGCGTGCGTGCGTGCGTGCGTGCGTGATGTTCTGGGCTGCAACTGTCCACAACTCTCTGGATGCAGATGGAGGCGAAGGAAGGAAGGGAGGTTGGTTTGTGCGTGTACGTGTGCGTACGTGTGCGTGTGTGTGCGTGCGTGCGTGATGTTCTGGGCTGCAACTGTCCACAACTCTCTGGATGCAGATGGACGCATTCGCTGCCCAAGTGAAATCTAAGTTGTTGTTCTTCCAACGTGACCTTGGTGCAGGATTGCGTTCGAGGACGTCAGCGTTGATGTGTGCGTTCTATAATTAGCCCGCTCTCGACAATCGTATCTTATCCGTGTTTTCCTAACGAGCAGCGTAATCTGAGCAAGGCTTCGTGGAATCGGGAACCGACGCTTCAAGGTGAGGAGATTCACGAGGATGTTGCCGGGACTCGAGGGGCCAGAGACTAGTGTAGACGGGGCATGTTGGTCTGTGGGTGGGACTAGTGTAGACGGGGCATGTTGGTCTGTGGGGTGGGACTAGTGTAGATGGGGCATGTTGGTCTGTGGGGTGGGACTAGTGTAGATGGGGCATGGTGGTCTGTGGGGTGGGACTAGTGTAGACGGGGCATGTTGGTCGGGGTGGGACTAGTGTAGATGGGGCATGTTGGTCGGGGTGGGACTAGTGTAGACGGGGCATGTTGGTCTGTGGGGTGGGACTAGTGTAGACGGGGCATGTTGGTCGGGGTGGGACTAGTGTAGATGGGGCATGTTGGTCGGGGTGGGACTAGTGTAGATGGGGCATGTTGGTCTGTGGGGTGGGACTAGTGTAGATGGGGCATGTTGGTCTGTGGGGTGGGACTAGTGTAGATGGGGCATGTTGGTCTGTGGGGTGGGACTAGTGTAGATGGGGCATGTTGGTCTGTGGGGTGGGACTAGTGTAGACGGGGCATGTTGGTCGGGGTGGGACTAGTGTAGATGGGGCATGGTGGTCTGTGGGGTGGGACTAGTGTAGATGGGGCATGTTGGTCTGTGGGGTGGGACTAGTGTAGATGGGGCATGTTGGTCTGTGGGGTGGGACTAGTGTAGATGGGGCATGTTGGTCTGTGGGGTGGGACTAGTGTAGACGGGGCATGTTGGTCGGGGTGGGACTAGTGTAGATGGGGCATGTTGGTCTGTGGGGTGGGACTAGTGTAGATGGGGCATGTTGGTCTGTGGGGTGGGACTAGTGTAGATGGGGCATGTTGGTCGGGGTGGGACTAGTGTAGATGGGGCATGTTGGTCTGTGGGGTGGGACTAGTGTAGATGGGGCATGTTGGTCTGTGGGGTGGGACTAGTGTAGATGGGGCATGTTGGTCTGTGGGGTGGGACTAGTGTAGATGGGGCATGTTGGTCTGTGGGGTGGGACTAGTGTAGACGGGGCATGTTGGTCGGGGTGGGACTAGTGTAGATGGGGCATGGTGGTCTGTGGGGTGGGACTAGTGTAGACGGGGCATGTTGGTCTGTGGGGTGGGACTACTGTAGACGGGGCATGTTGGTCGGGGTGGGACTAGTGTAGATGGGGCATGTTGGTCTGTGGGGTGGGACTAGTGTAGACGGGGCATGTTGGTCTGTGGGGTGGGACTAGTGTAGATGGGGCATGGTGGTCTGTGGGGTGAGACTAGTGTAGATGGGGCATGTTGGTCTGTGGGGTGGGACTAGTGTAGATGGGGCATGTTGGTCTGTGGGGTGGGACTAGTGTAGATGGGGCATGTTGGTCTGTGGGGTGGGACTAGTGTAGACGGGGCATGTTGGTCGGGGTGGGACTAGTGTAGATGGGGCATGGTGGTCTGTGGGGTGGGACTAGTGTAGATGGGGCATGTTGGTCTGTGGGGTGGGACTAGTGTAGATGGGGCATGGTGGTCTGTGGGGTGGGACCAGTGTAGATGGGGCATGTTGGTCTGTGGGGTGGGACTAGTGTAGATGGGGCATGGTGGTCTGTGGGGTGGGACCAGTGTAGATGGGGCATGTTGGTCTGTGGGGTGGGACCAATGTAGATGGGGCATGTTGGTCTGTGGGGTGGGACTAGTGTAGACGGGGCATGTTGGTCTGTGGGGTGGGACTAGTGTAGATGGGGCATGTTGGTCGGGGTGGGACTAGTGTAGATGGGGCATGTTGGTCGGGGTGGGACTAGTGTAGCTGGGGCATGTTGGTCTGTGGGGTGGGACTAGTGTAGATGGGGCATGTTGGTCGGGGTGGGACTAGTGTAGATGGGGCATGTTGGTCGGGGTGAGACTAGTGTAGACGGGGCATGTTGGTCTGTGGGGTGGGACTAGTGTAGATGGGGCATGGTGGTCTGTGGGGTGGGACTAGTGTAGATGGGGCATGTTGGTCGGGGTGGGACTAGTGTAGACGGGGCATGTTGGTCGGGGTGGGACTAGTGTAGACGGGGCATGTTGGTCGGGGTGGGACTAGTGTAGATGGGGCATGTTGGTCTGTGGGGTGGGACTAGTGTAGATGGGGCATGTTGGTCGGGGTGGGACTAGTGTAGATGGGGCATGTTGGTCGGGGTGGGACTAGTGTAGACGGGGCATGTTGGTCTGTGGGGTGGGACTAGTGTAGATGGGGCATGTTGGTCTGTGGGGTGGGACTAGTGTAGATGGGGCATGTTGGTCTGTGGGGTGGGACTAGTGTAGATGGGGCATGGTGGTCTGTGGGGTGGGACTAGTGTAGATGGGGCATGTTGGTCGGGGTGGGACTAGTGTAGACGGGGCATGTTGGTCTGTGCGGTGGGACTAGTGTAGATGGGGCATGTTGGTCTGTGGGGTGGGACTAGTGTAGATGGGGCATGTTGGTCTGTGGGGTGGGACTAGTGTAGACGGGGCATGTTGGTCTGTGGGGTGGGACTAGTGTAGATGGGGCATGTTGGTCGGGGTGGGACTAGTGTAGATGGGGCATGTTGGTCTGTGGGGTGGGACTAGTGTAGATGGGGCATGTTGGTCTGTGGGGTGGGACTAGTGTAGATGGGGCATGTTGGTCTGTGGGGTGGGACTAGTGTAGATGGGGCATGTTGGTCTGTGGGGTGGGACTAGTGTAGATGGGGCATGGTGGTCTGTGGGGTGGGACTAGTGTAGATGGGGCATGTTGGTCGGGGTGGGACTAGTGTAGACGGGGCATGTTGGTCTGTGCGGTGGGACTAGTGTAGATGGGGCATGTTGGTCTGTGGGGTGGGACTAGTGTAGATGGGGCATGTTGGTCTGTGGGGTGGGACTAGTGTAGATGGGGCATGGTGGTCTGTGGGGTGGGACCAGTGTAGATGGGGCATGTTGGTCTGTGGGGTGGGACCAATGTAGATGGGGCATGTTGGTCTGTGGGGTGGGACTAGTGTAGACGGGGCATGTTGGTCTGTGGGGTGGGACTAGTGTAGATGGGGCATGTTGGTCGGGGTGGGACTAGTGTAGATGGGGCATGTTGGTCGGGGTGGGACTAGTGTAGCTGGGGCATGTTGGTCTGTGGGGTGGGACTAGTGTAGATGGGGCATGTTGGTCTGTGGGGTGGGACTAGTGTAGATGGGGCATGTTGGTCGGGGTGGGACTAGTGTAGATGGGGCATGTTGGTCGGGGTGAGACTAGTGTAGACGGGGCATGTTGGTCTGTGGGGTGGGACTAGTGTAGATGGGGCATGGTGGTCTGTGGGGTGGGACTAGTGTAGATGGGGCATGTTGGTCGGGGTGGGACTAGTGTAGACGGGGCATGTTGGTCGGGGTGGGACTAGTGTAGACGGGGCATGTTGGTCGGGGTGGGACTAGTGTAGATGGGGCATGTTGGTCTGTGGGGTGGGACTAGTGTAGATGGGGCATGTTGGTCGGGGTGGGACTAGTGTAGATGGGGCATGTTGGTCGGGGTGGGACTAGTGTAGACGGGGCATGTTGGTCTGTGGGGTGGGACTAGTGTAGATGGGGCATGTTGGTCTGTGGGGTGGGACTAGTGTAGATGGGGCATGTTGGTCTGTGGGGTGGGACTAGTGTAGATGGGGCATGGTGGTCTGTGGGGTGGGACTAGTGTAGATGGGGCATGTTGGTCGGGGTGGGACTAGTGTAGACGGGGCATGTTGGTCTGTGCGGTGGGACTAGTGTAGATGGGGCATGTTGGTCTGTGGGGTGGGACTAGTGTAGACGGGGCATGTTGGTCTGTGGGGTGGGACTAGTGTAGATGGGGCATGTTGGTCGGGGTGGGACTAGTGTAGATGGGGCATGTTGGTCTGTGGGGTGGGACTAGTGTAGATGGGGCATGTTGGTCTGTGGGGTGGGACTAGTGTAGATGGGGCATGTTGGTCTGTGGGGTGGGACTAGTGTAGATGGGGCATGTTGGTCTGTGGGGTGGGACTAGTGTAGATGGGGCATGGTGGTCTGTGGGGTGGGACTAGTGTAGATGGGGCATGTTGGTCGGGGTGGGACTAGTGTAGACGGGGCATGTTGGTCTGTGCGGTGGGACTAGTGTAGATGGGGCATGTTGGTCTGTGGGGTGGGACTAGTGTAGATGGGGCATGTTGGTCTGTGGGGTGGGACTAGTGTAGACGGGGCATGTTGGTCTGTGGGGTGGGACTAGTGTAGATGGGGCATGTTGGTCGGGGTGGGACTAGTGTAGATGGGGCATGTTGGTCGGGGTGGGACTAGTGTAGATGGGGCATGTTGGTCTGTGGGGTGGGACTAGTGTAGATGGGGCATGTTGGTCTGTGGGGTGGGACTAGTGTAGACGGGGCATGTTGGTCTGTGGGGTGGGACTAGTGTAGATGGGGCATGTTGGTCGGGGTGGGACTAGTGTAGATGGGGCATGTTGGTCGGGGTGGGACTAGTGTAGATGGGGCATGTTGGTCGGGGTGGGACTAGTGTAGACGGAGCATGTTGGTCTGTGGGGTGGGACTAGTGTAGATGGGGCATGTTGGTCGGGGTGGGACTAGTGTAGATGGGGCATGTTGGTCGGGGTGGGACCAGTGTAGATGGGGCATGTTGGTCGGGGTGGGACTAGTGTAGACGGGGCATGTTGGTCTGTGGGGTGGGACTAGTGTAGATGGGGCATGTTGGTCTGTG
>CAUPSL010000460.1:0-26997 GCA_963514005.1 Raja brachyura
TATTTTCCCCTAGTCCCATCTACCGGCACTCAGACCATACCCCTCCATTCCCTTCCCATCCATGCCTCAGCTCCACCATTACAGCCTCACTAGACAAACCGTCCACAATGTCACCTCTGACTACTGCCCTGACGTCCACCTTAACCAATCACGCAATCCTACCCCTCCCTCCTTTTACCCTCTCCTGAAGCAACTGTACCCTGGAACTTTGAGCTGCCAGTCCTGCCCTTCTCTTATCCAAGTTTCAGTAATGGCCACAATGTCCAAGTCGCTCGTACCCATCAGTGCCCTAAGCTCATCTGCCTTAGCCATCAGGCCCCTTGCCTTAAAATATGTGCAATTTAAACCAACCTTTCCCCCCCCCAGGTAGCCCTTTTCTCTCCCCCTCCACCCCCATCCCCCCACTCTTACCCCTGCCCTCCTCCTATCCCTCCCCTTGGCTTACTACCTGCATTCTCTCTTTGTCCTGCCTCATCCCCTGACATCAGTCTGAAGAAGGGCCTCGACCCGCAATATCGCCCATTCCTCTTCTCCAGAGATGCTGCCTGGCCCGCTGAGATAGCCCAGCTTGTCGTGTCAACCTTCAGTTTAAAGCAGCAAATGCAGTTCCTTCCTGCACATCCCGGCCCGAAACGTCGCCTGTCCATTCCTCTTCTCCACTGATGCTGCCGGACTCGCTGAGTTCCTCCAGCACTTTGTGATTTGCCCGGGATTCCAGCACCTGCAGTTCCTGGTGTTTCTGTGTGTGTGTGTGTGTTGGTGTGTCTGCTTTGTTCCAGGCCCGGGATGACGCTGGTGTTGGTCTGCTCGCTGTTGCTGGCGGCTCCCTGGAGCTCCCACGCCTGCCCGGAGCTGTGCGTGTGCCAAGACAAGTACTCTCACCAGTTCGCCGACTGCGCCTACAAGAACTTCGCGACCGTCCCCGCCGGCCTGCCCCAGAACGTGACCACCCTCAGCCTGTCGGCCAACAAGATCAGGTCTCTGCTGAGGGACTCCTTCCTGGGGCTGCCGCATGTCACCTCCCTGTGGCTGGCGCACAACGAGATCGCCACCGTCGAGGAGGGGACGTTGGCCAAGTTGTCCCAACTGAAGAACCTGGACATCAGCCACAACCAGATCGCGCGGTTCCCCTGGCGCGACCTCTACAACCTCACCTCCCTGCAACTTCTCAAGATGAATAACAACTTCCTCTTCGGGTTGCCCGGGGATGCCTTCTCCACCCTCAAGGACCTGCGCTCCCTCCGCATCAACAGCAACAAGTTCCGCACCTTCCCGCGGGGCACCTTCGAATCCTTGAGCTCCCTGTCCCACCTCCAGATCTACACCAACCCCTTCTCCTGCGACTGCCGGCTGGAGTGGCTGAAGGAATGGGTCCTGCAAGCTCTCATCTCCATCCCGGAGAAACAGGACATCCAGTGCTCCGAGCCGGCCGGGCTGAGGGGGACGGCGGTGGTTGAGATGCCCCCGTTGCATTGCGCCGCGCCTCTGGTCCACCTCACCTACCAAGGGGCCAACGACACGGCCGGCTTCTTCCAGGGACAGACGCTGACCGTCCACTGCAACTCCACGGGCAACCCCGCGCCCCAGATCCGCTGGAAGGTGCGGACGTCCAACACGGAGGTCGACCTGAACGAGGCGGGGGCGAGGGAGGAAGGGCGGGTGTTGGCCAGCGGGAAGGAGGAGGAGGAACAGCAGCAGCGGGGGCGCCTGGTGGTCCTGAAGAACGGCACGCTGGTGATCCCCAGCCTCAGCAAGGACGGGGAGGGGGTGTACACCTGCCTGGCCACTAACCTGCTGGGAAGCACCGAGTCCTCGCTGGAGGTGGTTCTCAGCCCCAACCCAAAGCGGGACCCCGGCTCCACCAAGGGCCGAGCGGCCAGCCCCAGCTCCTCCACCAAGCTCCGGGCGAAGGGTGGAATCACCAGCGGGAAGGTCGGTCCACAGGGGGAATTCGGCCCCACTGCAGCCGCCAATCCCACCCGAGGACCCGCCCCAAGCTCCCCAGACGCCCAGAGCTGCGCCATGAGGGACCTGAGCCGTTTCATCTCCAACCACGCCTTCAACCTGAGCTCGGAGATGAAGCCACGCACCTTCGACTTCGGGGTGTTGGCCATGGAGGTGAGCGAGAGCGACGCCAGGGTCCAGTTGACCCCGTTCCAGAGCCCGCCGGGCGCCAGGAAGCCCCAGATGTTATTCCTGTGCTCGGGGCATGTGCCGGGAGAAGGGTCGGTGATTCAGTGGTCCACCATAGAGAGCGGTGTCAACTCGTACCGCTTCCAGAAGCTGAAGCCGGGGTCCAACTACACGCTGTGTTTCACCCACACCGACTGCCACGACTGCCAGGTGCAAGTGGTCTTCACCACTCGTAGGAAGATCCCGTCCTTGTTCATCGTGATCGTGGTCAGTTGCATCCTCCTGAGTGTGGCCACCGTGCCCTTGTTGGGGGCAACGTGTTGCCACCTGATGTACAAGTACCAGGGCAAGACGTACAAGCTGATCATGAAGACCCAGGCCCCGGGCAGCCTGGACAAGGAGGCTGCCGCCGCCGCACCCGCCTCCCCCTCCCTGCACGGCTCGGCTCAGGTGTACGAAGCCAGCGAGGCCGGGGAGGAGGTCAGCCTAGACGCCGAGGGCAGGCCCGAGTCCCAGGTCAAGGCCAACCCCGACGAGTTTGAGGTTTATTCCGAGTACAGCGACCGCCTGCCGCTGGGAGCTGAAGCCGTCAACATCGGCGAGGAGATCAACGGCAACTACCGGCGACCCGTGCGCTGAGACCGATCGCCAACAATCGCCAGCCACGACTAACGAACCCAACCGCAGGTAACACAACAGGAAACCAAATCTCCGCTCTCCCGCCCAGGATTAAAACATAAACCCATCTAGATCCACACACGGCCGTGGTTTTTATTCCGTTTTCAGAATTTTACCGTTGAATTGAATTACCGGTGCTGGCTCGAAGGGCCGAATGGCCGACTCCTGCACCCCTTGACTATTGTCTATTGTCTATTGACAGAAGTAATACGGATTTGGGAATTAACAACCTTCGCGACCAGATGTCCCAAGTCGACCATCCGAGAGCGATCGTTTGTATGTGGACAGTCTTTATTGGAACCGTCTGGTGGTGGCTGGAAGAAGTTTGAAGACTTGTAGATTTTCTTTGGGCGTCTGCGACCTTTCACTGCGATCCTCCCCCCACCTCACTCCCCCCCACCCACCTCCCCCCCTCTCCCCCCCCTCACTCCCCCCACCCCAACTCGCCACCTCCCCCCTCTCCCCTCCTCCCCCCACCACCTCGCCACCTCCCCCCCTCTAAACCCCCTCTCCTTAACTCTCCCCCGCACCCCACCTCCCCCCTCTTCCCCCTCTCCCCCCCTCTCTCACCCCCACCCCACCTCGCCAACCCCCCTCTCTACCCCTCTCCCACCCTCTTTCCCCCCCACCCCAACTCGCCACCTCCCCCCTCCCTCCCCCTCCCTCCCCCTCCCTCCCCCCTCTATCCCCCACCCCAATTCGCCACTTCCCCCTCTCTCCCCCCCACCCTACCTCGCCAACCCCCCTCTCTACCCCTCTCTCCCCTCCTCTCCCCCCGCCACCTCCCCCCCCTCTGAACCCCCTCTCATTAACTCTCCCCCCCCACCCCACCTCCCCCCTCTCCCCCAACCCCAACTCACCACATCCCCCTCTCTCCCCCTACCCCACCTCACCAACCCCCCTCTCCCCCCTCCCCCCCATCTCTCTCCCCCCCACCCCACCTCGCCAACCCCCCTCTCTACCCCTCTCCCCCCCACCACCTCGCCACCTTCCCCCTCTCCCCCCCCCCCTCGCCACCTCCCCCTCTCCCCCCCCCTCGCCACCCCCCCTTGCCCTCAGTTAATGTAGTGAAGCTAATTGTCTCTAATGTCTTGATGTTTGCCAGTGACACTGTTGTGCCCACTACCTCCCCTCCCTCTCTCCAGCAGCTGATGCCCCGCTCCATACCAGCAGCCCATTGTATTGTATTTAAGAGACTAGTGCGTCTAAATGGAAGTAGTGTAACATGGCCCCCGTTGCGTTAGTGTGGAGGAACTTCTCCTGAGACAGTTATTGGCCTCTGCTGTTGACTAGCGAGGCCCAGGTGTGTGAGATTTTGTAACTTTGACCAACCCACTCTCCTACCCACCTCTCGCTCCCCACAAAACCCTTGATATGCTCTATCTATGTGGTTATAAACATTAAAAGCGAAACATATCAAAATCCTATTTGGGACTTGAGTTTGGACGTCTTCCTTTGAAGGAACAATCTCGCCTCCGTCGCTTCGACTGACCGCGTCAATAGGTTGAAGGTGAAGGGGGAAAGATTGAATAGGAATCTGAGGGGGAACGTCTTCACACCGAGGGTGGTGGGTGTATGGAACAAGCTGCCAGAGGAGGTATTTATTAAAGAAGGAACTGCAGATGCTGGAGAATCGAGGGTTACACAAAAGGCTGGAGAAACTCAGCGGGTGCAGTAGCATCTAAGGAGCGAAGGAGATAGGCGACGTTTCGGGTCGAGACCCTTCTTCAGACTGGTCAGGGATCAGGGAAACGAGAGATATAGACGGTGATGTGGAGAGATAAAGAACAATGAATGAAAGATATGCAAAAAAGTATCGATGATAAAGGAGACAGGCCATTGTAAGCTGTTTGTAGTGTGAAAATGAGAAGCTAGTGCGACTTGGGTGGGGGAGAGATAGAGAGAGAAGGAATGCCAGGGCCCGAGGGCTGAGGGAGAGGTGGGAAGGGGATGAGGCAGCCTGGGTTAACAGAATTGAGAAAATTCAATGTTTAAGCCCAGAGGATGCAGACTCCCCAAGCGGAATATGAGGTGCTGTTCCTCCAACTTGCGGTGTTGCTCACTCTGGCCGCGGAGGAGTCCCAGGACCGAGAGGTCAGATACGGAATGGGAGGGGGAGTTGAAGTGCTGAGCCACCGGGAGGTCGGGTTGGTTATTGCGGACCGAGCGGAGGTGTTCGGCGAAACGATCGCCCAGCCTCCGCTTGGTCTCACCGATATAGATCAGCTGGCATCTGGATCAACGGATGCAGTAGATGAGGTTGGAGGAGGTGCAGGTGAACCTCTGTCGGACCTGGAAGGACTGCTTGGGTCCCTGAAAGGAGTGGATGGGGGAGGTGAAGGGACCAGAGGAGGTAGTTGAGGCTGGGACTATCCCAACGTTTAAGAAGCAGTTAGACAGGTACATGGATAGGACAGGTCTGGAGGGATATGGACCAAACGCTGGCAGATGGGACTAGTGGAGCTGGGACATGTCAGCCAAGTCAAGTCAGGTCAACTTTTATTCGTCACTTGCACACAATAAAAATTGACACAAATATCCACCACAGCATTCAGCTCCAGATTCCAGCCTCTGCGGTTTATTGCGACTCCAGCCTTTAGCAGCATAAATACAGCCATGGGTGGCAGCGGTGGAGTTGCTGCCTTTCAGCGCCGGAGACCCGGGTTCGATCCCGCCCACAGGCGCTGTCTGTACGGAGTCTGCACGTTCTCCCCGTCACCTGCGTGGGTTTTCTCCAAGATCATCGGTTTCCTCCCACACTCTAAAGACGTGCAGGTTTGTAGGTGAATTGGCTTGGTAGAAATGTAAATTGTCCCTTGTGTATGTGTGTGTGTGTGGGATATTGTTAACATGTGGGGATCGCTGGTCGGCATGGACTTGGTGGGCCGAAGGGCCTGTTTCTGCACTGTATCTCCAAACTAAACAAAACATATCCAAATTACCAGATTAAATCCAACGCGTGTGTTTGCGACCCGAAACGTCACCTATCCATGTTCTCCACAGATGCTGCCTGACCCGCTGAGTTACTCCAGCACTCTGTGAAACATCACCTATCCATGTTCTCCACAGATGCTGCCTGACCCGCTGAGTTACTCCAGCACTCTGTGAAACATCACCTATCCATGTTCTCCACAGATGCTGCCTGACCCGCTGAGTTACTCCAGCACTCTGTGAAACATCACCTATCCATGTTCTCCACAGATGCTGCCTGACCCGCTGAGTTACTCCAGCACTCTGAGTACTCGCTAGAATCTAAAAGATTGAGGGGGGATCTTATAGAAACTTACACAATTCTTAAGGGGTTGGACAGGCTAGATGCAGGAAGATTGTTCCCGATGTTGGGGAAGTCCAGGACAAGGGGTCACAGCTTAAGGATAAGGGGGAAGTCTTTTAGGACCGAGATGAGAAAATCATTTTTCACACAGAGAGTGGTGAATCTGTGGAATTCTCTGCCACAGAAGGTAGTTGAGGCCAGTTCATTGGCTATATTGAAGAGGGAGTTGGATGTGGCCCTTGTGGCTAAAGGGATCAAGGGGTATGGAGAGAAGGCAGGTACGGGATACTGAGTTGGATGATCAGCCATGATCATATTGAATGGCGGTGCAGGCTCGAAGGGCTGAATGGCCTACTCCTGCACCTATTGTCTATGTTTCTATGTTGCAGACTGAGTAACAAGCAGCGTGCGGTGATGCGGCGCGGAGTCGCAGTAAGACGTGGGTCTCTCAGTCGTTGACAGTTCCATCTCATGCTCTCGATTGAATGGATAGCCCCGGATAGTCTGCAGAAGCGTCCCGAATGGCCTTCTCCTGCACCTATTTTCTATGTTTCTAAACGTCACCTATCCATGTTTCTCCACAGATGCTGCCTGACCCACTGAGTTACTCCAGCACTCTGTGTTTCATTTTGCTGAAGATTCGAGCATCTGCGGTTCCTCCTGCCAAATCAAAAATAATATTTGAGGATCAGAACAAAAATACACAGTTTGGAACGCAATTTTTTTTTAATGGCAGCTATCTTTCATCAATTAATTCCTCCTTCGAAAGTCCGTTGCAGGGTGCATACGAGTCTGTAGATGGTGCAACATGGAGAAAAAACAATAAACTATGGAGGAACTCAACGGTGTGGGAAGGATCTGCAGACGCTGGTTTACACTGAAGATAGACACAAAAAGCCGGAGTAAGCCGGGACGGGCAGCATCTCTGGAGAGAAGGAATGGGAGACGTTTCGGATCGAGATCCTTCCTTCAGGCTGAGAGCCAAGGGAAAGGGAAACGAGAGATATGGATGGTGATAAAGTACAAAGGAATGAAAGATATGTAAAAAAAGTAATGATGAGAAAGGAAACAGGCTGTGTTAGAAACTTAGAAACATAGAAACATAGAAAATAGGTGCAGGAGGAGGCCATTCGGCCCTTCGAGCCAGCACCGCCATTCATTGTGATCATGGCTGATCGTCCGCTATCAATAACCCGTGCCTGCCTTCTCCCCATATCCCTTGATTCCACTAGCCTCTAGAGCTCTGTCTAACTCTCTCTTAAATCCATCCAGTGATTTGGCCTCCACTGCCCTCTGTGGCAGGGAATTCCACAAATTCACAACTCTCCGGGTGAAAACGTTTTTTCTCACCTCAGTCTTAAATGGCCTCCCCTTTATTCTAAGACTGTGTGGCCCCTGGTTCTGGACTTGCCCAACATTGGGAACATTTTTCCTGCATCTTGCTTGTCCAGTCATTTTATAATTCTAGGGTCACACAAAAAGCTGGAGAAACTCAGCGGGTGCAGCAACATCTAAGGAGCGAAGAAGATAGGCGATGTTTCATTTCGGAAGAAGGGTCTCGACCCGAAACGTCGCCTATCTCCTTCGCTCCTTAGATGCTGCTGCACCCGCTGAGTTTCTCCAGCTTTTTGTGTAACCCTCGATTCTCCAGCATCTGCAGTTCCTTCTTTAACATTTTATAATTCTATATGTTTCTATAAGATCCCCACCTCATCCTTCTAAACTCCAGTGAATACAAGCCTAGTCTTTTCAATCTTTCCTCATATGACAGTCCCGCCATCCCAGAGATCAATCTCGTGAACCTACGCTGTACTGCCTCAATCACAAGGATGTCCTTCCTCAAATTAGGAGACCAAAACTGTACGCAATACTCCAGATGTGGTCTCACCAGAGCCCTATACAACTGCAGAAGAACCTCTCTACTCCTGTACTGAAATCCTCTTGTTATGAAGGCCAAAATGTTCTGGGTGAGAATGAGTACTCAACAAGGTGGCGAAGATAATACTCATTATGTAACAGTGAAAGCCAGCAGGTGTCCTAAACTTCCTGAGGCGCAACTTCCATCATTGTTCAGCTTCTGTCAAGGAGAAGCTGTATTTCACCCTCGTTAGACCTCATCTGGACTACGCAGTTGCAGCTTGGGACCCATACACAGATAAAAACATTTCATCCATCGAACGTGTCCAAAGACAGGCCGCTCGATTTGTTACTAACACCTACGAGAGAGAAGCGAGCGTCACCAAACGTCTGACTTCTCTGGGCGGGGTGGAACCCTCTCCAAGACAGATGGTGAAGCTCACCGTTTGACCTGTTTTTACAAAATGGTAAATGGTCAGCTAGACATAGATCACAAGACCTACACCAACCCCAAACCAATTAGGAGCAGACGAGGGCATTCGATCCAATTTGTGGTCCCAGCCTCAAAGACAGATGTGTACAGCAATTCGTTCTTTCCAAGCACTATTAAAGCACGGAATAATCTCCACCAAGCCACGGTTGCCCAGCCAGATGCAACTAAATTTAAAGTGGCACTTTCTTCCCAATAACCCTCTCTGGCTAAACCCCTCCCTTCACCACCTCCAGTTTAAATTCCAGTTGGAATATTTTGGAGGACCAAGTAACCAAGAACCAGGAATCAAGGAGGGATGGAGAGAGAGAGAGAATGCAGGGGTTACATGAAGTTAGATAAATCAAGGTTTATATCACTGGTTTGTAAGCTGCCCAATCGGGTCAGTCTGAATGAAGAAGGGCCCCGAGCCTGCCAGTTCCCCGCCACAGACGCTGTCTGCCGCGTCGAGTTCCTCCAGTGCTCTCTCCTTTAATACAAGGGGAAAGCAGGTCAGGCAGCATCTCTGGAGGGTTGATCGATAGTTGGCACGGACTCGGTGGGTTGAAGGGCCAGCTTCCTCACTGTATGTCCAACGCAAACTAAATAAGAACCTGCAGATGCTGGTGAACACACAGAAGGACGCAGAGTGATGGAGCAACTCGGCGCATCGCTGGAGAACATGGGTAGGCGAGGCTTTGGGGCGAGGCGCTTCTTCAGACTGATTGGTTGTGGGGGGGGGTGGGTGGGTGGGGGGTAGGAAAGAACATGGAAGGCATAGAACATGGACACAGACTGCCCCGCGATGGCAGCTCACAGAACGCCCAATAATATAGGAGCACACACGAGAGATCTATGGTCAGTGTGGGCTGTATCTCGAGACTAAATAAATACATTGGGCGCAGGCGTGTGTGGCAGGAGAGCGCTGTATAGTGCAGGGCCTGTCCCACTTGGGTGTAATTTGCGTGTAATTTACACAACATAAATTACGCGTCACACGGACGGTCGCGCCCCAGCATTTTGAGATGTACAACATCTTCGCGCGCTCTGCGTGACACGCAAATTACACCCAAGTGGGACAGGCCCTTTATGCTTCACTTAAACCGCTGCAAGGGGGCTATCTCACCAGTTGACAGTGTGACCCCTTTGATCCTGACACTTGCACTGAATGCATTTAGAAATTCTTCATCACTCCACCCCAATTTCAGGATCGTTGCCTTAAGTGACAAGAAACACGGTGCCATTTCCATATAAATGGCTTTGAGGAAATTCTCTCTGCGAGGATTTTAAAAATGCAGCAGGTCAGATCAATCAGAATTACATTATTCAGGAAGGAAGAGCGGGCTCAGGCGGTGCTGCAGAGACAGGCTGTGGATGAGAGGCAGGGGGCAGGGGCAGGGGGCAGGGGCAGTCAGAGAGGATAAAAACATCCTCACACACACACAGCAGGTGCAGCGTTCAAACAGGGCCAGTTTTGGGCCAAGACAGACACAAAATGCCGGGGTAACTCAGCGGGACAGGCAGCGTCTCTGGAGAGAGGGAATGGGCGACGTTTCAGCTCCAGGTCCTTCTGCAGTCCCTTGCCACACAGTTCGGGCCAAACATGTCTCTGCTCCCATCCTGTGTTCAATCTGATCCCATCCCGGATTATAAGGAGAGGTTGGACACATTTGCATTGTTTCGTCCAGAACGCCACAGGCTGAGGGGGAGGCCTGTTGGAGACAAAATTATATGACAATAGACAATAGGTGCAGGAGTAGGCCATTCGGCCCTTCGAGCCAGTACCACCATTCAATGTGATCATGGCTGATCATCCCCAATCAGTACCCCGTTCCTGCCTTCTCCCCATATCCCCTGACTCCGCTATTTTTAAGAGCCCTATCCAGCTCTCTCTTGAAAGCATCCAGAGAACCTGCCTCCACCGCCCTCTGAGGCAGCGAGTTCCACAGTCTCACAAATCTCTGTGAGAAAACGTGTTTCCTCGCCTCCCTTCTAAATGGCTTACTCCTTATTCTTAAACTGAGGCCCCTGGTTCTGGACTCCCCCAACATTGGGAATATGTTTCCTGCCTCTAGCGTTTCCAAGTCCTTAACAATCTTACATGTTTCAATGAGATATCCTCTTATGCTTCTAAACTCCAGAGTGTACAAGCCCAGCTGCTCCATTCTCTCAGCATATGACAGTCCCGCCATCCCGGGAATTAACCTTGTAAACCTACGCTGCACTCCCACAACAGCAAGAATGTCCTTCCTCAAATTAGGGGAACAAAACTGCACACAATACTCCAGGTGTGGTCTCACTAGGGCTCTGTACAACTGCAGAAGGACCTCTTAGCTCCTATACACGATTCCTCTTGTTATAAAGGCCAACATGCCATTCGCTTTCTTCACTGCCTGCTGTACCTGCATGCTTACTTTCATAGGCATAGATAGTGTAGTCAGAACCGCCCCTCCTCCTCCTCGTGGAAATATCGGACTAAAGGCATACCTTTAAAAGGTGAAAGAGGCATTTTTAAAAAAAAGATGTGTAGGTCAATTTATTTATTAATCTATCTATTTATTAATTTATTTTAGTTTGTTTGCATAGCGTGCGTTGGGGTGTCTGAAGAAGGGTCTCGACCCGAAACGTCACCCATTCTTTTTCTCCAGGGATGCTGCCTGACCCGTTGAGTTACTCCAGTTTTTTGTGTCTATTCTCGGTTTAAACCAGTGTCTGCAGGCTGCTTCCCGCACATGAAGCATTCGAGGACAGGGGAAGGGGATAGTTGTGAGGTGAGAGAGACAAAGTTTAATAGAGATGAACAAGACTATTTTTTTTTAACGACACGGAGAGTGGTGAGTACCTGGAATGTGTTGCAACAGGGTGTTAAGGGCCGTTCCCACCAGCATGCGCCTGCATGCGGCAAGCGCGACCAAACCGGCAGCGAGGTCCGGGTGGAGGTCGGGTGAGTGGTGCAACGCGGCGCAAAGTGAGGCGAACTTGTAGCGAAGTCTAAGGTAAGTTCGCCAGGACAGAGAGGGGCACAGAGGCACACACAGAGAGGGCCACGGAGCCACACACATAGAGGGTCACGGAGGCACCTACAGATAGGGTCACGGAGGCACGATGTCGAGGCGGTGTGTAATGCGTCGAGGCGACTGCGAGCCGACAAGCCGTTGCCGCGCGGATTTTTTGAACATCAGTTTTTCGGAGCCCCGCGCGGTGTCGGGACGAACTCCGCACAATTCCGCACGGCTCCGGCGATCGAAGTGGGACCGGCCCCACGACGCCGGACGGCTCAAGCGACGACGTTAGGTCGCGCTAATCGCATAGAGTTGCATGCTTGTAGGACAGGCCGTTTAGGAAGGGTCTCGACCCGAAACATCGCCTATCTCCTTTGCTCCATGGATGCTGCTGCACCTGCTGAGTTTCTCCAGCTTTTTGTGTAACCCTCGATTCTCCAGCATCTGCAGTTCCTTCTTTAACACAGGGTGTAAGAAAGAACTGCAGGTTCTGCTTTAAATCGAAGGTAGACACAAAATGTTGTCCATCTCAATGGGTGAGGCAGCATCTCTGGAGAGATGGAATGGGCAACATTTAGTGAGGAATAGTGAGATTGAAGAGTCGTTTGTAGTAGGCACATGTATATGTAGGGAACAGAGAGGAATGGGTTAGACGCATGTAAATAACATGGTCTTGGCGTCATATTTGGCACAGACATGGTGGACCGAAGGGCCTGTTTTTGTGCTACATTTAATGTTTCAAATTGGGGACAGGGTGGAGTTTCTGCCACAGTTCAAACAGGTTTATCGCAATGATTAATTATTAAATTTTATATTTAAATACTCCCCCCAGCGATTGGTCGAGTGCAACTATGCACCTCTCACATGCGGTAGTGATCTTGGATGAACAGCCATGATCATATTGAATGGCGGTGCTGGCTCAAAGTGCCGAATGGCCTACACCTGCACCTATTGTCTATGATACTGGGGGAGAGGAGAGAGGGAGGAGAAGGGGCGGGGGGGGGGGGGGGGAGGGAAGAGAGGACAGAGAGGAAGGGGGGAGAGAGGACAGAGAGGGGGGGGAGAGGACAGAGGACGGGAGAGGAGAGGACGGGGGGAGAGGAGAGGACGGGGGAGAGGAGAGGACGGGGGGGGGAGGAGAGGAGGGGGGGGGAGAGGAATTGCACAATAAATCATATTTTTCACCTCAGAACCAGCAGGAAAAATCAAAAATATTCCAGTTACAATGGACAAACAGAACCGAAGTCTGATTGGTGCAGAATCAGCGCAAGCCATCACTTTCTGTCTGAAGAAGGGTCTGGACCCAGAACATCACCCGTTCCCTCTCCAGAGATGCTGCCTGTCCCGCTGAGTTACTCCAGCACGTTGTGTCTATCTTTGAAGCCATCGCCTTCAATTGACGCCAAACAGCCAGGGTGATAATAAGAGGAGGAATACAGATCTGGCTGAGTGGCTCCATTAACATGGATACGATTCGGTTAAATGAGAGTTCTTCAGAAATGCTGCCTGACCCACTGAGTTACTCCAGCACGCTGTGTCTTTCGATCGCATTGAAACAAAAACTGTGTACTTGTAAAAGAGAAACGGACCCTTCAATTTCAAACTCAGTGCATGAGAAAAAAAAAAGTTTATGGCGGTGCCAGTTGATGTACAAATATCCTTTAGTGTTTGGTGTAGGAAGGAACTGCAGATGCTGGTTTACATCGGAGATAGACACAAAAAGCTGGAGTAACTCAGCGGGTCAGGCAGCATCTCTGGAGAGAAGGAATGGGTGATGTTTCGGGTCGACCTGAAACCTCGCCTATTCCTTCTCTCCAGAGATGCTGCCTGACCCGCTGAGTTACTCCAGCATTTTAGAAACATAGAAAATAGGCGCAGGAGTATTCGAGTCTGCACCGCCATTCAACATGATCATCCAACTCAGTATCCTGTACCTGCCTTCTCTCCATACCCCTTGATCCCTTTAGCCACAAGGGCCACATCTAACTCCCTCTTAAATATAGCCAATGAACTGGCCTCAACTTCCTTCTGTGGCAGAGAATTCCACAGATTCACCACTCTCTGTGTGAAAAATGTTTTTCTCATCTCAGTCCTAAAAGACTGCCCCCTTATCTTTAAACTGTGACCCCTTGTTCTGGAGTTCCCCAACATCGGGAACAATCTTCCTGCATCTAGCCTGTCCAACCCCTTAAGAATTTTGTACGTTTCAATAAGATCCCCTCCTCAATCTTTTAAATTCTAGTGAGTACAAGCCGAGTCTATCCAGTCTTTCTTCATATGAAAGTCCTGCCATCCCAGGAATCAGTCTGGTGAACCTTCTCTGTACTCTCTCTGTGGCAAGGAGTATAGAGAAGGTTCAGCAGACTGATTCCTGGGATGTCAGGACTTTCATATGAGGAAAGACTGGATAGACTCGGCTTGTACTCGCTTGTAGTTTTGTGTGGCTCTCTGTACCTGGAGTGTTTGGTACTTGAAAGCTGAGTTTCAGGGGGAATGTTTTTAGAGTGTGGGAGGAAACCGGAGATCCCGGAGAAAAAACACACAGGTCACAGGGAGAACACGCACATTCTGTATAGACAAGCACCCGTAGTTAGGATCGAACCTGGGACCCTGGGGCTGTAAGGCAGCAACTCTACGCCATGCCACCATGCTGTCCCATTTCCCTATTTTGTCAAAGTCAGGCAGTCATAAATGTGATTAAGGGCCTGTCCCACCAGCATGCAACTCTATGTGATGAGCGCGACCTAACGTGGTCGCTTGAGCCGTCCGGCGTCGCGGGGCCGGTCCCACTTCGATCGCCAGAGCCGTGCGGAATTGTGCGGAGTTCGCCCCGACATCGCGCGGGGCTTCGAAAAACTGACCATGTTCAAAAATTCCGCGCGGCAAGGGCTTGTCGGCTCGCAGTCGCCTCGACGCATTGCACCCCGCCTCGACGTCGTGCCTCCGTGACCCTCCATGTGTGTGGCTCCGTGGCCCTCTGTGTGTGTGTGCCTCCGTGCCCCTCTCTGTAGGTGCCTCCGTGACCCTCTATGTGTGTGGCTCCGTGGCCCTCTGTGTGTGCCCCTCTCTGTCCTGGCGAACTTACCTTTAAGACTTCGCTCCAAGTTCGCCTCACTTTGCGCCGCGTTGCGCCACTCACCCGACCCCCGCACGGCCCCCGTTGCCGGTTTGATCGCGCTCATCGCATGGAGTTGCATGCTGGTGGGACAGGCCCTTTACTTAGCCTAAATTCTTCCTTTGAATGCACTAAATGCGTGTGGCAAGACACAGAGAGCAGCGTGCAAACAGATCCTTGGGCCCACACCGACCACCCGTTCACACCAGTTCCACGTTCTCCCACTGTCCCATCCCCTCCCAACCCACAAGGGGCAATTTACAGAGCGACCAATTAACCTACAAACCCGCACGTCTTCGAAATGTGGGAGGGAACCCAGAGAAATCAGACATTGTCACTGGGAGAACATGCAAACTCCACACTGTCAGCACCCGAGGTCAGGGTCAAACCTGGGAGTCCGGTGTCAAAAGGCATGAAGTCAATGCCAGTGAACTGCAGGAAAATTAAATGCTCATACATTACATCACCCACAAAAGAACACATTTTCACTCCAGGCGCAAATCCATGGGGAATTTTTTTTAAAGCACCGTCATATGTTAGAATTTAAAACAGGTTGGCAAGGTAGCACAGTGGTAGAGCTGCTGCCTTTCAGTGCCAGAGATCCAGGTTCGATCCCGACTTGGGGTGTTGTCTGTATGGAGTTTGTCTCTCTCCCTCTCTCTCTCTCTCTCTCTGTGACCATGTGAGTTTATCCCGGTTTCCTCCCACATTCCAAAGACGTGCGGGTTTGTAGGTTAATTAGATTCTAGATTAAATTTCCCCAGGTGTGCCGGATGGAACTAGTGTACGGGTGTGGACTCGATGGACTGAAGGGCCTGTTTGCACACTGATGTCTGGACTAAAAACTCAACTGCGGACAAGACCACGGGAAATAAGCGCGATGCTTTAACCCTGGCATATTTATTCATATCTAGAAAACGCTGGAATAGATCTGTAGTCCCAGCATCGGAGATTTACCTTGAATCACTCCCACATTCTTATAGTGATGGGGTCTAGTGCCCATTGTGCAGTGGTCAGCATTTTAAAAACTCCCACCAAAAAAAGAAAAAATACTTTCCAAATAATTAAAAGTCACATTCGACAAGAAGCACAAACGTAGCCAATTTGAGAACATCAGTTCCCATGAAATAGATGCAGGAAGAAATCTTGATTTTTACCGGTCCAAAAGCTGTGTAGATTAATATCATTTATTCTTAGCAATTACAGATTATGAATAATAATTAAAGACTATGAACAGTGAGAAATTGGCACCAGGTTTTTCCGTAATTATTGGTATTTTAAAAGTCCGTGCTTTATCAAATTCAAAGTACGATATTTTTTAAAATAACTATCTATATCCTTTATAATGGGGGACAATTTGCCATATCTCATGGTAGCGGTTATCAAAATCTCGTCTACACATCTTCAGACTTCAGTAACATGTAACACCAAGCAGCAGCAGAAAGCAAATTAATGTATCTACTTCTCAATCCTGGAAACGTATAGATGCTGGAACAATAGCAATGCAGGTTGTGTTTCCTCTCACAGATGTGAGCTGACCTGCCGGGTATATTTCCAGCATTTTCTGCTTTTCTGATTTCAAACTGGGAAGGCACACAGGAAAAATATACTAGCACAGTACCCCAAATGTTGACATTTGGTTTGTTCAAGGAAATACACTTCAAATAGTGGACGAGGCAGATTTGAGTGTTTAAGAACTCAGCCCGCTGAGCTATCTAGTGGCCGAACCCTGCAATTGCAATCAACCATTGATGGGGTGGGGGTGGGGGGGGGGGGGTAAATGGGACCAGAGGCGACTTGTCCACACAGAGGAAGTGTGTAGCCTGTACACAAGGTCGTTAAAGTCGTTGTAGATTTTTGACCCCAACTTATCAGAACCACAAGGGGACCAAATCAACATGGGGTTCTACTCCTTTTCGCCAAGTTCAGATTTAGTGAGATTATCATCTGCCGTGTGTTGGGAGGACGAGTTCAGTTCTCCGTTTGAAACTATATCTGCGGCAGAGCAGACGTCCGGCCTCCTGGAACGGATCAGTGTTGGGTTGCGCAGGAGGGTGAACGCTAAGTGCCACCTCGCCCGCACGCGCTTGGACCGTGCCGTCTTGGCCAACGTCAGATTGGACATCAACTGGATCCCTGCAAGGAGCAGAATGAAAGCCATCATCTTACAGTACGATAGAACTTTATTCATTCCAGAAGGGAAATTGATCTGCCAGCACACACACACACATACATATACACATACATACACACACACATATATACACACACATATATATACATATACACACACATACACACATATATATATACACACACACATATATATACATACACACACACACACTAACCCGGAACGCGTTAAGCTGGGGGCCAGTAGAAGGGTCTCGACCCAAAACGCCACCCATTCCTTCGCTCCAGAAATGTTGCCTGTCCTGCTGAGTTACTCCAGCCTTTTTGGGTTTAATCTGAAGCAACAGTTGGTTGAAGTGGAACCCAGGAAGACAAGTATCTGAAAGCAATTGTGTGGGGAAGGGACAGCAGTTGCTGATGATAGGCCCAAAATGCTGGAGTAGCTCAACGGGACAGGTAGCAGCTCTGGAGAGAAGGGATAGGTGACGTTTCGGGTCGAGACCCTTCTTCTGAAGACAATTGGTTGAAGTAACCAGTAATCTTTGGGCTGGCACTATGGTGCCACAGGCTTGAGGTGGAGGTTTATTCAGTTAAGTAAAAACACTAAAAAATTGAAACATTAAGTAGAATTAGAATACAGTTAGGCAATTTTTGTGGAAAAAAATGCACTATTAAAGTCCAGGGTATAGAGATACAGTGCGGAAACAGGCCCTTCAGCCCACCGAGTCCGCACCGACCAGCGAGCCCCGCACATTAACACTATCCTACACACACCAGGGACAATTTTACATTCATACCAAGCCAGTTAACCTAATAACCTGTACGTCTTTGGAGTGTGGGAGGAAACCGAAGATCTCGGAGAAAGCTGATGCGGTCACGGGGAGAACGTACTAACTCCACACAGACAGCACCTGTAGCTGGGATCGAACCCAGGTCTTTAAACTAAACTAAAACTGATAGCAACAGCCACATGAGAAGCCTCAACTTTTTATTTCCCCCCAACGAACGATCACCATTGGTTTTGTAAACAGGTCCAGGATAATGAAAGACAGCGACAGGCATGAAGCATCGCACAATTGGGGAAAATCAAGTTCTTCTTGGTCAGAATGGTCGGGTGGGCCGAAGGGCCTGTTTCTGTGCTGTACGACCATGGCCCCAATTTCAATTCGAAGATTTTCTCCCCAACACTAGTATAGGTGGGACATATTATACAGTGCAGGTAAGTTGGGCTGAAGAGCCTGTTTACTGGGTCCATGGTCCTCGGGCCCTACGACCCTGGTGCACGGGTGGGGAACCTATCCATGTTGGAAGGCCGAATTAAGTTCGCTGTAATCTAATATGGCCGCATCGAAGATACTTCAATTAGATATACTTCAAAACGTACATAATTTTGCAAAAATCTAACTACTATGTACTAACTTCGAGAAAATATTTTTTTTGTTGTTAATTCTAAAGTCTTTTTTTAATTGTTTTTATTTATTAGAAGCAAAGGTACAAGAGTTGAACACTTGGCATATAACATTCTACAGTTAACGTACAGCTTCAATTTTAACTTTCTAGCTTCAAAATAAAGGGAAAATAAAAGAGAAAGAACGAGAGAGAGAAAAAGTGAGCGGTGCAAAGATAGGACCCCTAGACTAACATGGCGGTGCAGCCACAGGGTGGGTAAGAGAAAGAAAAAAAAACAAATAGAAAGAGAGAGAAGTGGAGATATACTTGCCTCTCGTCCCTCCCCACCCACCTACCCCACCCATAGTTGGATTTAAATCCAACTATCCTTGTAAGAATTCGGTGAAGGGTGTCCATGTCTTGGAAAAATGATCTGGTGTTAATTCTAAAGTTAACTAACCTTTTAATTACTTTGTTGTGCCTGCTTTCTGGAGTCTAGAGTCGCATTAGAACTAAATGAGTGTTAACAGGTGTTAAAATGGCCCTCATGACTTAAGGGCCTGTCCCACGAGCATGCGACCTGCATGCGGCGAGCACGACTAAACTGGAAGCGGGTGCCGCGCGGAGGTCGAGTGATCTCCGTACAGGGTGGGTCCCACCAGCATGCGGCCAGCGCGACCAAACTGGAAATATCGTACTTTGAATTTGATAATGCACAAGCAGTACGGAATTTTAAAATACCAATAATTATGGAAAAACCTGGTGCCAATTTCTCACTGTTCATAGTCTTTAATTATTATTCATAATCTGTAATTGCTAAGAATAAATGATATTAATCTACACAGCTTTTGGACCGGTAACAATCAAGATTTCTTCCTGCATCTTTTTCATGGGGACTGATGTTCTCAAATTATCTACGCTGAGGTCCAGTGAGTGATGTGAAGTTCGAGCGAAGTCCGCGCGTGACGTACGGTGTCAAGACGCAGTGTACGGCGTCGAAGGCGGCTGCAGGCCGATACGCCGTTGCCGTGCGGGATTTTGAACACGGTCAATTTATCGGAGCCCCGCGCGATGTCGGGACCAGCTCCGCACAACTCCACACGCCTCCGCCGATCGGAGTGGGACCGGCCCCGCGAGGCCGTACCCCTCAAGCGACCACGTTAGGTCGTGCTCGCCGCATGGAGTCGCATGCTGGTGGGACAGGCCCTTTACTAATGTTTTAATTGTGGCCGTCATTGAATCTTCTTTTACCCTTTGGTATTTTAAATACATTAATTTTAAGATTAAAATTAAAAATGGTTCCATTCATTGTTAAGATGTATACTTCAATTTTTCTTTTTTTTTTAAAGTATAATTATTTGCTAGTATTATTTTTAATTTTTATTATTTTAATTTTTTACGTTTTTTTTTTCCATCTCACATATAATCAAAAATCATAATCAATATTATTTAATCACACTCTTTTGATTAAACATCTATTATTTGTTTACTCTACTCTTTTCACTCTCAAAAAAAATAGAAGCTTATATATATATATATAACTTTGTAATACTTGTATAACTGGAAACATGCAAAATGTATATTTGAAAAACTGTTATATATGTATGGGTTCTAATGAAAATATAAAAAAAAATAATAATAAGACAAATAAAAAACATGAATAAAAATAAAAGGAATTTTTCTACAAAATTTTGATTCATTCAAAAGGCCGCACTTAATGGCCTAGTAGGCCGCATGAGGCCTTAAGGCCGCAGGTTCCCCACCCCTGCTCAAGTAGCTCACCTTCTTCCTCATTCTTGCATCTGTCGCCTCCACTCAACCCCAAGTCCTGGGAGCGGAGAAGGAGGAAGCAGAAAGCCTTCATCACTGGGTGCGAGTGGCTGACTTCCACCAGCAGGAAGCCGGCATAACATCGATAGGCTGCCAGAGAAACAAGATGGTTAGTTCACAACGGCCAGTTGGCGGAGCAACGCACGGGGACAGATACGGGGCACATTCCCATCGCAGAGGTGGAGAGACCAGCAGCACGAGGCAGAGTCTGCATTCTCCACCTCCTGCTACACATTGCAACGACTTTCCCCCCCGTCATTGCCTCAGGAATTTTGCCACGGGCTGGTGGTGAGCAACAAAAAAAGAAAAATTCTACGCAGAACAAACTCACAAGGAAAAATAATAGGGGTAAAATATTCTCAGCAATCCAGAAAACAAGATGTTAAAGAAGGAACTGCAGACGCTGGAAAATCGAGGGTACACTAAATGCTGGAGAAACTCAGCAGGATCTATGGAGCGAAGGAGATAGGCAACGTTTCTGGCCGAAACCCTTCGGGTTTCAGCCAGAAACGTTGCCTATCTCCTTCGCTCCATAGATGCTGCTGCACCCGCTGAGTTTCTCCAGCATTTTGTGTACTTCAGAAAACAAGATGAACAAAAGGACTATGTCCAGCACCATTTTTTAACCCATTTGAGAATCCCAATTTGAGAACAAGTTAGAGAAACATTATTACAAAACTGTCTGCAGGGTCTTGGCCCGAAACATCGCCTCTTCCTTTTCTCCAGAGATGCTGCCTGACCCACTGAGTTACTCCAGCTTTGTGCATCTATCCTAAATTCCCTGCTGCTCTTAGCAGCTGACACATGGACCTTGCATTGGGTGACAAATTGCCGGAAAAAAAACGGAGGCTAGCAAGAACATTTTGAAGAAGGGTCTCGATCCGAAACGTCGCCTATCTCCTTCGCTCCTTAGATGCTGCTGCACCCGCTGAGTTTCTCCAGCTTTTTGCGTAACCCTCGACCAAAAACTTGATTGTTGCAGATTTATATAAAATCAAAAAAATTCAGTGCAGACTCCGTCACATGCTGTACGCTGACAGTTCCATGGAAGAGTTGAGGGCCGGTCCCACTTTATACTGCAACTAACCATTTGCTCACGTTCCTCCTATGCCCCATTTCCTTTGCTATACCATGTGCCATCTCCCCACCATGTATCTATTGTAGGTATCCAGGGAGTGCAGCGCAGGTTCACCAGGTTAATTCCGGGGGTGACGGGACTGACATATGATGAAAGAATGGAATCGACTGGGCTTGTATTCACTGGAATTTAGAAGGATGAGAGGGGAACCATATAAAATTCTGAAGGGATTGGACAGGCGAGATGCAGGAAAAATGTTCCCGATTTGGGGGGGGGGGGGGGGTGTCACAGTTTATGAGTAAGGGGTCGGCCATTTTGGATTGAGATGAGGAAAAACGTTTTCACCCAGAGAGTTATGAATCTGTGGAATTCTCTGCCACATTTGTTCTACGCAGAACAAACTCACAAGGAAAAATAATAGGGGTAAAATATTCTCAGCAATTCAGAAAACAAGATGTTAAAGAAGGAACTGCAGATGCTGGAAAATCGAGGATACACAAAATGCTGGAGAAACTCAGCGGGATCTATGGAGCGAAGGAGATAGGCAACCTTTCGGGCCGAAACTTTCACGACATTTTTTATCAGTCTAGAAAAACGCCCCGACCTACTTGGTGCCATGAGTACCTACGACTAGCATCACGACCGACCTACCTACGACCTCGTGTCGACCATGCTTCGAGTACATGTCAAGGGCAAACTCGGCAGAGGTCGTGAAAGTGGGACAGGCCCTTTAAACTAAGAGATGCAATAGAACACAAATTAACTGAGAAAGAAAAAAAAAAAGTTACCCGGGTCAACGCACTCCACCCCTCTGTTGAGAAGGCTCAAGTCCAATCTGCAGAAGTGAATGATGTTGTAGATCGCCGTGAGGACAACCCGCCACACACCAGCGATGGAGCCGATGAACACGTTGAACATAAAGAACAGGTACGTGAAGATGTAGAGGCCTCGCCTACAAAAGAATGGCAAAGACGTTTTATTTTATTTGGAAATGTCCTTCCGCGGCCAACGTTAAACTACAGCCGGATTGCCGACCCGGCCTCAAGTTCACGGATCTCCCAAAATCCCACCCACATTCCAGTACATTGTGCTTGGTTTAGTTTTCAGGAGATTCAAGAGAGTTTATTGTCGTGTGTCCCAGATAGGATGATGACATTCTTGCTTTGCTTCAGCAGAACAGAACATAGTTGGCGTGAATAAATACAGGACAGATCCGTGGCCATACACCATTGAATATATAGATATATGAATACACATATATCTCCACACATATCTGGATCTCCTGCCATCAGGCAAGAGATACTGTAGCATCCAAGCCCGGACAGCCAGAATGCTACAGGCTGTGAGGCTGCTAAACAGTCGCTCCACCTGATTCTGCTGCTTTTTGCACTGACGACTTAATAACACACTCTGGCACTGGCCACTTAAATCAGCTGCCCTGGACAATTTGTCACTGTTTTTAACTTGTATTTTAACATCGCTGGGCTTTTTTTACCTGCACTTTTAACTATTGTATTGTTTTTATCAGGGACTGGATTGCTTTTTATTTATTTGTGAAATGTTGAAGCTTTATGTGCGATGCCCTGGTATTTCCTGGGGAAATTTCTTCTCTTTTTGCACCGTACAACTGTTGCTTTGCAAGATGATAATAAAGGTATATATATATATATACACACACACATATACCCATATATACATACCCATATATATACACATACACACATTATATATATATAATATATATACACACATATACATATAGATACATACATATATACACATACATATGTGTACATACATACACATATATACATACACATATACATACATACACACACACACATATATACAAGCATACATATACCCACATGCATATACATATATATACACATATATACACACATATATATACACACACACGTATATGTATATGTATATATATGTGTGCATATACATATGTATATATACACATACATATGTGTGCGTGTATATATATACACACACACACACATATACACACACACACACACACACATAAATATATACACACACTTAAATAAGCATATAAAGTGCAATAGGCTATTAAAGTTCAGATTTTTGTTTGAATTGAGTTTAATAGTCTGCGATACAGCACGGAAACAGGCCCTTCAGCCCAGAGTCTGTGGTGACCAGCGATCCCCGCACACTGACACTATCCCACACACTAGGGGTTGTTTACAATTCCACCAAAGCCAAGTAACCCACGACCCTAGCATGTGGGAGAGTCTAGGACCAGAGGTCACAGCCTCGGAATAAAAGGATGTTCTTTTCGGAAGGAAATGAGGAGGAATTTCCCGAGCCAGAGGGGGGTGAATATGTGGAATTCATTGCCACAGGCGGCTGTGGAGGCCAAGTCAATGGATATGTTTCTACTGGCACAGTTAGCTTCAATTAGCACAAGCCGAGAGGCAGTTTACGGAGCTCATCCTCACGTGGTCAGGACCTGTACGTACCTATTCGTGATACTCAGGGTTTTGCCGTCCTTGCGGAGGAACAAAAACCGAGCCAGGACGTGTTGAATCAACAGAACCACAACCAGCGCCACCCAGAAGGGCCTCGAAGGAAAGAAATAAAAAACTACAAGTTAAAAAATATCATATGCAAACCACCATCTTCACTAAATAAAGACCATTGTTAAAAAAAGAGGAATAATCCAAGGAACCAGATCCAGGACAAACGCATCGAGGGGACGTGAAAAGCCAAATTTACTCGAGTAAACTGAATTTAGGTACGTTACAAAACTTACCTTGAGCAGCGCTGCAGTTCTGTCGCTCCCCGTGTGCGTGACTTTGGCGCCTTTCAGAGGGGGACGGGCTTAAAGTGCCGTTTTTCCACAGGCAGGAAATATCGATGAATGTCGGGCGATTTCGTTGCGGAAGAAAATCGCTCCGACATTTCATGAATAAAGGTATTTTTAAATTACTCTAAATTATTTGTTAACTAGAGTAATTTAAAAATCACCTTCAAAAGCCGTGAGAACCAACAACCGGAAGCATTTTGCGTAGGGGAGAAAAAAAGGCAGTTTATTTTTATATTAAAAGCTGGTTTTTCGGGAAGCTTCAATAATATTTTCATGTTGCGAAATGGGGTTCAAAAAAATGTATGAACAAACAGTATTTTTCCTCCCGACTTCACCTCAAACCGCAACGTTCCAATCCACCGCATTCCACTAAAACCCACTCGCTAGTTGATTTAAATGGCCATTAATTTACAGGCATTAAACACTAAATTCCTTCCATTTGGCCCAGAAATTCATGAAAATGAGATTTAAAAAATATGTTATATTGTGGATTATTGTGTGAATGTTATTTGGACACTTAGGCAATTAAAAAAAAGTTTATCTTTTCTTAAGAAATGGATAGATGTTTAGATCTACTCATTGAATTTTGTAATTAGCTACAATTAGATAACTAACTAATTATATGCTTTAATTTCAGGTAATCCAAGTAAGATTGTTTCATATTTATTTCAGAATGCTTCAATCTATAATAAGTGAAAATTTCATTGAGTTCTATTAATTTTTAAGAAAGTTATGGGCTTTTAACTGATCCAGATCACAGCTTTTGAGTTAAGTCAATTGAAAGGCAATGGGGAGCAAGATGCTAATTTCCGAGTATGAAAATGGCCATAACTTTCTTAATACTGAAGATATGAAAGTGAATTAGGTGTCAAATTACACTTCTTTTTATGCTTTATCTGATGGGATAAATTGCAGACTTGATTTTTAAAAATCTCAAAATTTTGTAACATTGCTACTGAATTGTGTAATCGGGTCATTGTGTTTGTGGGGCTCGAATATACGGAATTTAGCTACAAATTTTCCAACACTTTGCTGAACATCAGGATGAAAAGCAGGAGGTGGCACAATTGAAGCGGAATGTTGAGGAGCTCATCTCCTGGAGGGTCAACCCTGCAAGGGTTCATTGAAGGCTGTGGTCCCCAAAGATAGACACAAAATGCCGGAGTAACTCAGCGGGGACAGGCAGCATCTCTGGAGAGAGGGAATGGGCGATGTTTCGGGCCAAGACCCTTCTTCAGACCTTTCGGTTCAAGTCCCATCTTCAGACTGAAGAATCCGTAACGTCACCCATTCCTTCCCTCCAGAGATGCTGCCTGTCCCACTGAGTTCTGGAGAGATGGAAATGGGTGACCCTTCTTTAGACCATTCAGGTTAAGACCCTTCTTCAGACTGAAGAACGGTCTCGACCTGAAACGTCACCTATTCCTTCTCTCCAGAGATGCTGCCTGTCCCGCTGAGTTACTCCAGCATTTTGGGTCTATCTTCAGTGTAAACCAGCATCTGCAGTTCCTTCCTACACAAGACTGTGGTCCCTCCAGTCGAGATGATCTGAATAGACGTGGTAGCTATTACTAGTTGACAATTTCTTCATCTGCTATTGTATTTCCTCAGGAGTGGCACGGGCAAAATAGGGAGCAACCTTAAGAGGTACATCATTTAGAAGTGGTTCAGGCAAGGGCTGAAGTCAATAGAAAAATAGTTTCAAAGTGCTAACGTTGCCCATTACACAAGTCTATCAGGCAACTGAGGAGAGAGGATTTAGGATGCAAGTCAAAACTCAATTGGGAAAGGCTCAAGGGGTCCATGACAAGGTGTTAGTAACTCAGATAGCATCCCTGGAGGAACATGGATAGGTGATGTTTTGGGTCAGACCTTCTCTCATACTGATCATAGACAAGAGGTGCAGGAGTAGGCCATTCGGCCCCTTCGAGCCTGCACCGCCATTCAATATGATCATGGCTGATCATCCAACTCAGTATCCCGTACCTGCCTTCTCTCCATACCTCCCTGATCCCTTTAGCCACAAGGTTCCACATCTAACTCCCTCTTAAATATAGCCAATGAACTGGCCTCAACTACCTTCTGTGGCAGAGAGTTCCACAGACGGAAGGGAAGGTGGGGCGCAGCGTGGGAGCAAGAAGACGGCTGGGGGAGGAGAGGGGGCAGGACAAACAAAGCATGGCAGGTAATAGATGAACAGGGGCGGGTGGGGGAGGGAGGGGTTTGAGAGGGCAGATGTTTAGACAAAAGCCATAGATGAGTAAGCAAAAGGATTGAAGAGTTGTGAATTGTGAAGGCAGAGGAAGGAATGGAGGTGGAAGGTGGGAGACATAGGTGAGGGGGTACAGACAGGGGTGTGGGGGAGGGAATGGAGAATGCACTGTTCATATCTTTGAGTTGTAAGCTAGCCAAGTGGAATATGGTACTTGGCAGGGAAAAGGATAAACAACGAGACACAGTGGTAGAGTTCCAGCCTAAAGGGCCTGTCCCACCAGCATGCAACTCCATGCGATGAACGCGATCAAACTAGAAGCGGGGGGCCGCGCGAGAGGTCGGGTGATCCCCTGTACAGGGCCGTTCCCACCAGCATGCACCTGCATGCGGCAAGCAGCGACCAAACCGGCAGCAGGGGCCCGCTCGGAGGTCGGTCGGTGAGTGGCGCAACGCGGCGCAAAAGTGAGGCGAACTTGGAGCGAAGTCTTAAGGTGAGTTCGCCAGGACAGAGAGGGGCACACAGAGAGGGGCACAGAGGCACACACACAGAGAGGGCCACGGAGCCACACACATAGAGGGTCACGGAGCCACACACATAGAGGGTCATGGAGGCACGATGTCGGGGCGATGTGTAATGCGTCGAGGCGACTGTGAGCCGACAAGCCGTTGCCGCACGGACTTTTTGAACAGTCAGTTTTTCGGAGCCCCGCCCGATGTCGGGACGAACTCCGCACAATTCTGCACGGCTCCAGCGATCGAAGTGGGACCGGCCCCCGCAACGCCGGACGGCTCAAGCGACCACGTTAGGTCGCGCTAATCGCATGGAGTTGCATGCTGGTGGGACAGGCCCTTTACAGCGGCAGAGACCCAGGTTCGATCCCGACTACAGGTGTTGTCTATATGGGAGTTTGCACGTTCTCCCTGCGTGAGTTTTCTCCGGGAGATCTCCAAAGACGTACAGGGTTAGTAGGCCAATTAGTTTTGGT
>CAUPSL010000461.1:0-17270 GCA_963514005.1 Raja brachyura
AAAATGATGAAAGGGATAGACAGAGTTGACGTGGATAAGCTTTTCCCATTGAGGGTAATGAAGATTCAAACAAGAGGGCATGACATGAGAATTAAGGGACAGAAGTTTAGGGGTAACATGAGGGGGAACTTCTTTACTCAGAGAGTGGTGGCTGTGTGGAATGATCTTCCAGCAGAAGTGGTGGAGGCAGGTTCGATTTTAACATTTAAAAGTAAAGTGGATAGGTATATGGACGGGAAGGGAATGGAGGGGTATGGTCTGAGTGCAGGTAGATGGGACTGGGTGAGAGTAAGTGTTCAGCACGGACTGGAAGGGCCGAGAGGGCCTGTTTCCGTGCTGTAATGGTTATATGGTTATAAAGCCTTTCACCAAACCTCGGTATACATTGACAAAAAAACCCCTGCACCTTCTAAAAGCTCCACGTCTTAGAGACCCGTAACTTAAGGTATCAGACGTCACTGAGCCTGTGAACAAATCTTCATTTGCAACAATTTCTTCACATTTTCATCCTGGAGAATAATTTCTGAGCGACGGTCCCTCTGAGGTTTACTGCGGTCAAAATCATTCACGTGACTGACCCAAGCTCCCCTAGTGTTCGATCCTTTTTGAAATGAGGTACAAATAAGGACCGGGTTTTTTTTAAAGCGCGTATGTTTAACGTGATGAGTCAGAATAATGTAATTACGCATCTCCTCGGCAGTTTTAGTCTCTGTCAGTGGTGTGTGACCTGCAGTGATCAACAGTGAGAGGGTGGGGTGGGGAGAGGAGACGGGAGGGGAGGGGCTCCAGCTGATGCGTACACTTGCAGTGGGGGGGGGGGGGTGGAGGAGGACTATGTGTGTCGGCACGGCTGGAAAAGTTGGTGAACCATTTCCTCTGCAGGAAACCAAAGTACTAATGGCCCTGTCCCACAGTACGAGTTCATTCCAAGAGCTCTCCCGAGTTTGCCCCGATTCGAACTGAGATTTACGGTAATGGCCGCTCGTCGGTACTCGGGGCTCTCGTGGACATTTCTCAACAAGTTGGAACATCTTCACGTGTCTTCCCGAGTACCTGCCGTTAGCGTTACGAGCCGCTAAGAGACGTCCCCGAGCTCCGACGTACCCGCTACGTCCATTCTCCGTGCTTACCACGAGTTTGTTTTTTTTAAACTCAGGAGAGATCTTGTAACGAACCTGTACCGTGGGACAGGGCTTTAAGACGGCACGCTGGAGCAGCGGGTAGTGTTGCTGCCTCGCGGCGCCAGAGACCCAGGTTCGATCCTGGCTACGGGCGCTGTCTTTACGGAGTTTATACTCTCTCTCTATGTGTGACTCTGTGGGTTTTCTCCGGGTACCCGGGTTTCCTCCCAAAATCCAAAGACAAACAGGTTTGTAGGTTAGCACAAGAATGCTGGAGTGACTCAGTGGGACCCAGAGATGCTGCCTGTCCTGTCCCGCTGAGTTACTCCAGCATTTTGTGTCTACCATCGATTTTAACCAGCACCTGCAGTTCTTTCCCACACACAAGGTTTGTGGGTTCAATGGCTTCTGTGAATTGTCCCGTGTGCGTGTGTGTGCGCATCGTTAGTTGGCGTGGATTGAAGGGCCCGTTTCCATGCTCTCTCTCTTTTTCTGCTGTTACTCTTGTTTAAAGGGTGTAATGTAAATAAAATGATGAGTGGATTAGACATGGTAGACAGTCGGAGCATTTTTCTCAGGATGGTTATGTGAAATACTAGAGGGCACAGCTTTACGGTGAGAGGGGCAAAGTTTGAAGGAGGTGTCTGGGGCAGCTTTTTATTTTACACATGGTGCCTGGAACCCGCTGCCAGGGCTGGTAGTTGAGGCAGAAATGGTAGTGGTGTTTCCAAGGCTTCGGATCGACACGTGGATATGCAGGGAGTGGAGGGATGTGGATTATGTGCAGGCAGATAAGAGCTGATCGTGGCACCGTGTTCAGCACAGACATTGCGGGCTGAAGGGCCTGATCTTGTGCTTAAATCTCTGCCCTTTGCTGCAGCCATCTGCCCATCCAGCCCCTGCTGGCCTGTGTCCACCTATTTCCTGCCTCTCCTCTCTTCCAGCTACTCCCCACCCCAATGGTCCCTGGACAGAAACGTCACCTATCCATGTTCTCCAGAGATGCTGCCTGACCTGCTGAGTTACTCCAGCACCTTGTGTCTTCGATTTAAACCGACATCTGCAGTTCCTTCCACATTTAGTCTGTTCCCTTGTTTAGATTTTTAGTTTGGTTTACAGATCCAGCGCTAAAACGGGAACTTTAGCCCCGCAAGTCCGCGCCAGCCAGCGATCCCCGCGCGCTAACACCATCCGACACACACGCACACACACACACACACACACCTCGGGACAATTTACATTTGCACCAAGCCAATTAACCCACAGACCCGCACATCTTTGGAGTATGGGAGGAAACCCGGAGAGAACCCAGGCGGGTCAGGAGGAGAACGTGCAAACTCCGCACAGACAGCGCCCGTGGTCGGGATGGAACCCGGGCGTCTGGCGCTGGGAGGCAGCGACGCGATCCTATGTCCTGTGAAACCAGTCTGCGGGAGGAATGCGAAGGGTGCGTTTGCCTGCTGCGGTCCAGAGAGAGAGGAAACTGTTTGCACAAGATTCACGCAGCTGATAAGAACATAATTTCGAGGGTGTTGCCGCGTTAGACGCAGACTACAGCTCGCCTGACCTTTTAATCTCGAAATGATCCTTCTTCAAACAAGTCATCAAGCAGTGCTCTAAACTGTGAATGTGCCATCAATTAATGTGATTCTAGCAGACTCCAGCCTGCATCAGCTGGCATCCTGTAATCATCAGCTTGTTCCAGATTGCTGCTGCATCCACTTCCACTTCCTGTTAACTATCCCCGCTCCCCTGACGTTAGGAAGTCATAGAAACATAGAAACTAGGTGCAGGAGTAGGCCATTCGGCCCTTCGAGCCTGCACCGCCATTCAATATGATCATGGCTGATCATCCAACTCAGTATCCCGTACCTGCCTTCTCTCCATACCCTCTGATCCCCTTTAGCCACAAGGGCCACATCTAACTCCCTCTTAAATATAGCCAATGAACTGGCCTCAACTACCCTCTGTGGCAGAGAGTTCCAGAGACCCACCACTCTCTGTGTGAAAAAAGTCCTTCTCATCTCGGTCCTAAAGGATTTCCCCCTTATCCTTAAGCTGTGACCCCTTGTCCTGGACCTCCCCAACATCGGGAACAATCTTCCTGCCATCGGGAACAATCTAGCCTGTCCAACCCCTTAAGAATTTTGTAAGTTTCTATAAGATCCCCTCTCAATCTCCTAAATTCGAGAGAGTATAAGCCGAGTCTATCCAGTGTTTGTCTAGTTTGGAGACTCTAGTTTAGCGCGGATACAGCCCCCCTCGGCCCACCGGTTCCCCGCCGACCAGCGACCCCTGCACGCTAATGCCCCTGTCCCACTTAGGAAACCTGAATGGAAACCTCTGGAGACTTTGCGCCCCACCCAAGGTTTCCGTGCGGTTCCCGGAGGTTTTTGTCAGTCTCCCTTATGGTCGAAAGTGGTTTCCGCTAGACAAACACCTCCAGGAATCGCATGGAATTCTTCACACGGGGCGCAAAGTCTCCAGAGGTTTCCGTTCAGGTTTCCTAAGTGGGACAGGGGCATAACTCTCTCCTCCACACACCAGGGATGATTACCCCAACAAACTCTTTGGAAGGAGGTAGTTGAGGCAGGTTCTAATCCCGACATTTAACAAACATTTGGACAGGTACACGGATAGGGTCGGTGTGCATTCTGGATTGGCTCGAGGGGGATATGGGGGAGAAGGCAGGAGAATGGGGTTTGGAGGGAGAGATAGATCAGCCACGATTGAATGGCAGAGTAGACTCAGTGTTATTTAGAAGGGTCTCGACCCGAAACGTCGCCTATCTCCTTCGCTCCTTAGATGCTGCTGCACCCGCTGAGTTTCTCCAGCCTTTTGTGTACCCCGGCGGAGTAGACTCGATGGGCCGAGTGGCCTAATTCAATTCCTTGTCCCCTTGGAGGGATATGGGCCAAACGCGGGCGTTCAAAAGGCCTCCTAACCACCACTATCATATCTGCTTCAATCTGCTGGGACGAGTGTAGATGAGGCATGTTGCCCGCTGTGGGCAAGTTGAGCTGTGTGACTCTGTGACTGCAGCAAGCTGCAGCCGTGCCCATTGCTGGAATGAGGTTGATTGTCTTGGCCTTGTCAGGCGAGGTTAACATGCCGTGAACATAACAGAGGCAGCGTTCTCCATCCCCAAGGTATTAGCCGTTTCCACACACCCTGGGAAAGCATTAAGCCTTAAGCTCGCCGTTCCCCGCTCAAAGTCCCGATTCTCTTTATCGAGGCTTCTGCGGGAAAGAGTTCAAAGTCGTGGAAGTCTGGTTATTTCTTTAATCTGCGGCATCCTTCGTTAAAATCCCCCCCCACCCCGGCGGTAAATTATAGCGGGGGTCCGGTCAACTATATGTGCCGTTTGCTGCTGTGAAAAAGTCTGTTTAATACTTAATGAAAAGTATCCGAAATGGCCGTCGGCATTGTCCTTCAGAACGGGAGAGAAAATAGCGTCAAATGATAATGATTTTGCAATAAGGAGCCGGTGTCAATGCAGCAGCGACCACAGCCTTGCTTTGTCCCAGAGCAGCGAGCTCCTCTTGCAGTCGGTGTTGGGGGGAAGGCAATTATTGCACCGTAAGCTCCCTTGGGCAGTGGTTTCCGTGATGTTGTTGGTGGCGGGATAAACTCTTGCTGAGAACACTGGGAAGAATCCTTGACTCTGCTGGCCGGGGGCAGCAGGTTGGTGGCCCAGCCAGAGACCCCGGGGTCCATGCTGACTCCAGCGGAGTTTGCACGTTCTCCCCCGTGACCCCGCTTGGGTTTTCTCCAGTTTCCTCTCGCGCTCCAAAGACGTGCAGGTTTGTCGCCTAACTGGCTCTGGTAAGATTGCAAACCGTCCCTAGTGTGTAGGATAGTGCTAGCATGCGGGATGGGGCCGAACGGCCGCGCTGTATCTCCAAACTAACATTTCATCCCAAAGAAGGCAGTTCAGTTCCGAGATGTAGCAGGGAAACAGGCCCTTCGGCCCACCTCGTCCCTTCGTGCCGACCAGCGATCACCCTCGTACACTAGTTCTATCCCACACAGAAAAATAGGTGCAGGAGTAGGCCATTCGGCCCTTCGAGCCTGCACCACCATTCAATATGATCATGGCTGATCATCCAACTCAGTATCCCGTACCTGCCTTCTCTCCATACCCCCTGATCCCTTTAGCCACAAGGGCCACATCTAACTCCCTCTTAAATATAGCCAATGAACTGGCCTCAACTACCTTCTGTGGCTGAGAATTCCAGAGACTCGCCACTCTCTGTGTAAAGAATGTTTTCCTCATCTCGGTCCTAAAGGAATTCCCTCTTATCCTTAGACTGTGACCCCTTGTCCTGGACCTCCCCAACATCGGGAACAATCTTCCAGCATCTAGCTTGTCCAACCCCTTAAGAATTTTGTGCGTTTCTATAAGATCCCCCCTCAATCTTCTAAATTCCAGCGAGTACAAGCCGAGTCTATCCAGTCTTTCCTCATATGAAAGTCCTGACATCCCAGGAATCAGTCTGGTGAATCTTCTCTGTACCCCCTCTATGGCAAGAATGTCCTTCCTCAGATTTGGAGACCAAAACTGTACGCAATACTCCAGGTGTGGTCTCATCAAAACCCTGTACAACTGCAGTAGAACCTCCCTGCTCAGTTCATTGGCTATATTTAAGAGGGAGTTAGATGTGGCCCTTGTGAATAAGGGGATCAGAGGGTATGGAGAGAAGGCAGGTACGGGATACTGAGTTGGATGATCAGCCATGATCATATTGAATGGTGGTGCAGGCTCGAAGAGCCGAATGGCCTACTCCTGCACCTAATTTCTATGTTTCTATGACCTGTGTGGGTTTTCTCAGAGATCTCTGGTTTAATCCCACACTCTAAAGGCGTGCAGGTTTGGAGCTTAATAGGCTTGGTGTAAATGTAAAAACAAATTGGCCCTAGTGGGTGTAGGATGGTGTTAATGTTCGGGGAGCGCTGGTCGACACGGCTCGATGGGCCGACAGAAGGGCGCTGTGCCTCTAAACTAAGATGCCCCGGGTTGGTTGCGGGGTTGAGGGTGGCTCGGCTCCCGGCATCTGCGGCTGGGGCAGTGCGTCGGGGTGAATGGACAATTGGCACTGGGAGCTGCCAGCGCTGGAACCAACCCCAGAAACACCACGCCCCTGAGCCAGCAACGTGAACTTATCCCTTCCCTCGCAGTGGAAGCGAGTTTGGATTACTGTTCAAACACAAGGTCCTTGTGTTAAAACTCCAGGACCAGCCCTCAACCTAGAAAACCAAGCCCAATGCCAAGGCAGCATCTCAACTACCTTTAAAACTAATGCAGGACAAATAACTAACTCCATATATTCAGTCATAAGCTGTCTACATGTGATCAGTTTAGCTTATTGTCACGTTTATTGAGGTATAGTGAAAAGCTGTAGGTAATACTGCGAGCCTGGTATAGGAACCAATAGACAATAGGTGCAGGAGTAGGCCATTCGGCCCTTCGAGCCAGCACCGCCATTCAATGTGATCATGGCTGATCATCCCCAATCAGTACCCCGTTCCTGCCTTCTCCCCATATCCTCTGACTCTGCTATTTTTAAGAGCCCTATCTAGCTCTCTCTTGAAAGCATCCAGAGAACCGGCCTCCACCGCCCTCTGAGGCAGAGAATTCCACAGACTCACAACTCTCTGTGAGAAAAAGTGTTTCCTCGTCTCCGTTCTAAATGGCTTACGCCTTATTCTTAAACTTCCTCAAGGCATAGAACTTGTTAACGTAGAACTCGTTTTTTGTAGTTTAGCGATACATCGCGGAAACAGGCCCTTCGGCCCATCGAGTCCGCACCGACGTGCGATCCCTGCACACTAACACTAGGGACAATTTACATTTACACCAAGCCATTGGACCTGCAAACCTGGACGTCTTTGGAGTGTGGGAGGAAACCGAAGATCTTTGAGAAAACCCACGCAGGTCATGGGGAGAACGTGCAAACTCCGTACAGACAGCACCCGTAGTCGGGATCGAACCCGGCAGTAGCTCTACCACTGCGCCACCGTATCGTTACATAATACAAAAGAGTATAGCACAGGAACAGGCCCTTCGGCCCACAATAGATAAACTAACGTGATCGGCGACTAGGGGAAGCGGTGCTTTTCATGAACCTCCGTGCTGCAGAGTTGGCCACTCCTATATATAATTATATATATTTTTGGAGGGGGGGGGGGGGGCACTCAGCAGGGCTGGTTCAGAACCGCTATAGTTCTGGGAATGAAGCAGTTCCCGAGTCTGGAGGTGCGGGCGTAGAAGGCCCTGTAACGTCTGCCAGAAGGGAGTAGTTCGAACAGTCCATTACAAGGGTGAGAGGAGTCTTTATGGATGCTGACGGCCTTCCTGAGGCACCGTGTGTGGTAGATGCCCTCCAAGGCTGGTAGCGGTGTCCCAATAATCTGTTGCGCTCTGTGGACAACGCGCTGAAGAGCTCTCCTCTCTGCCTCCGTGCAGCTGAGATACCACACAGAGATGCCATACGTTAGTATGCTCTCTGTGGTGCAGCGGTAGAAGGTCGTCAGCAGCTGTTGGGGCAGACCAGTCTGTTTCAATATTCTTAGGAAGAACAGTCGTTGCTGTGCCTTTTTGACCAGCGCAGCGGTGTTGGTGGACCATGTGAGTGCCCAGAAACTTGAAGCTGGACACTCTCTCCACACTGTCTCCGTAGATGGAGATTGGGGCGTATTCCCCATTCTGTGACCTCCTGAAGCCGATAATCAGCTCCTTGGTCTTGGAGGTGTTTAGCGACAAGTTATCCCGTGAGCATCAGTCTGCCAGGTTCTGCACCTCCGCTCTATAGTTTGTTTCATCACCGTTGGTGATCAGCCCGATCACTGTTGTGTCGTCTGCAAACTTGACAATGGTGTTGTTGTCGAATGCAGGGACACAGTCGTGGGTGAAGAGGGAGTAGAGCATGGGGCTTAGTACACAGCCTGATGTGCAGGAAGGAACTGCAGATGTTGGGTTAAACCAAAGATAGACACAAAGTGCTGGAGTAACTCGGCGGGACGGGCAGCATCTCTGGAGAGAAGGGATTGGTATCATTTTTGGTGGCTGTCCAGAGATTTTTGTGTCTAACTTTGGCCGCTCCAGATCATTGGTGTCGACAGTAATTTTTTTTTAACTGACAAATTGCAGCTGGTTCTGCATTTCTTCACTTTCATGTCGTGGCCGATGATTTTTTTGCCAAATTCTTCAAAGCCGCTCCATGTCGGAGCAAATAGTAACTTTGCAGCAGCTGCTGGCAAACCTCTAATTGCCCCCCCCCCCCCCCCCCCCCGCCCGCTCCAGTTTAAAAGGCCTTTCTGCTTATTAGTATTGCGTTGGATCAGCGTCAGACTCCAGCGCAGCGCGGTTGCTGGCTGCGTGGGTGGGCGACGCTTGGATGCGAGGGGGCCCACGCTGCTGCTTCTCAGTGGCGCAGCGGTAGAGTCGCTGCCTCCCGGCGCCAGGGACCCGGGTTCGATCCTGACCACGGGTGCTGTCTGTGCGGAGTCTGTACGTTCTCCCCCCGTGACAGTTTAGGTTTTACAGACAATAGACAAAAGGTGCAGGAGTAGGCCATTCGGCCCTTCGAGCCAGCACCACCATTCAATGTGATCATCCCCAATCTGTACCCCGTTCCTGCCTTCTCCCCAAATCCCCTGACTCCACTATTTTTAAGAGCCCTATCTAGCTCTCTCTTGAAAGCATCCAGAGAACCGGCCTCCACTGTCCTCTGAGGCAGAGAATTCCACAGACTCACCACTCTCTGTGAGAAAAAGTGTTTCCTCATCTCCGTTCTAAATGGCTTACCCCTTATTCGTAAACTGTGTGGCCCCTGGTTCTCGGATTTCCTCCCACTCTATAAAATCATGAGAGGAATAGATCGGGTAGATGCACGGAATCTCTCGCCAAGAGTGGAGGAATCGAGGACCAGAGGACATAGGTTCAAGGTGAAGGGGGAAAGATTTAATTGGAATCTGAGGGGTAACTTTTTCACACAGATGGTGGTGGGTGTATGGAACGAGCTGCTGGAGGAGGTAGTTGAGGCTGGGACTATCCCTATGTTTAAGAAACAGTTAGACAGTTAGACATGGATAGGACAGGTTTGGAGGGATATGGACCAAGCGCAGGCAGGTGGGACTGGTGTAGCTGGGACATGTGGGCAAGTTGGGCCGAAGGGCCTGTTTCCATACTGTCTCCCTCTATGACTCTGGCTCCAAAGACGTACAGGTTTGCAAGCTAATTGGCGTCGTACAAATAGCAAATTATCCCCAATGTGTAGGATAGTGTTAGTGTGCGGGGATCGCTGGTCGGCGCTGACACCAGGGGCCTTTCTCCGCGCTGTTTGTCTAAAGACTACAGTTGTGTACATTTGCTCTTCTCAACAGCCAAAAATCGGTCACTGTATGTCATGTTGTTACTTGTGGGCGGAGCACCGAGGCACATTCCTTGTATGTGAATACTTGGCCCATAAACGTACTTACTTAAAAGTCCTATGCCTCTTGTGCCCGCTGCTGGAGCTGAATCGGAGCTTTGCCCATCTATAATTGCCACTGAGAGGACGGTGGTGAGAAGGGAAAGTTGTCCTTGAGGATGGGGCTCCGGAACTGTAGAGAGTGTAGTTTTAGTTGGGAGATACAGCGCGGAAACGGGCAGCGATCCCCGTACACCAGCTCCACTCTACACACCGGAGACAACTTGCTGAAGCCAATAAACCTGCACGTCTTTGGAGTGTGGGATGAAACCCGAGCGCCCGGAGAAAACCCACAGGGGAGAACGTACAAACTCCGTACAGACAGCGCCCGTAGTCGGGATGGAACCAGGGCCTCTGGCGCTGTGAGGCAGCAACTCTACCCCCCCCCGTGTAGACCCGTCGCTTAAGAACAGTGGCATGGATGAAGGGCCAAATAGGATGGTGATTAGAAACATAGAAAAATAGGTGCAGGAGTAGGCCATTCGGCCCTTCGAGCCTGCACCACCATTCAATGTGATCGTGGCTGATCATCCAACTCAGTATCCCGTACCTGCCTTCTCTCCATACCCCCTGATCCCTTTAGCCACAAGGGCCACATCTAACTCCCTCTTAAATATAGCCAACGAACTGGCCTCAACTACCTTCTGTGGCAGAGAATTAATTCCACAGATTCACCACTCTCTGTGTGAAAAATGTTTTCCTCATCTCGGTCCTAAAGGAATTCCCCCTTATCCTTAGACTGTGACCCCTTGTTCTGGACCCTTGTTCAATTAAGTTGTAGGTGGTGCGTTCTCGTGTGTAGGCCTTTGTTTGTGTAAAACAGCCTTGGCCTCCTTGGCGGAGTTGTCATTGGATGTGTGCAGAGGAGAAATGTCTTTAGTCAGAGGGTGGTGAATCTACACAGATGTACTTAAATGGTTTAAAACCCATATATGAGTGTTTCTCAATCTAGAAATGAAATGAGTAATCTAGGGAAAATAACAAAGTGCTGGAGGAACTCAGCAGGTCAGTCAGTCAGCATCCGTGAGGGGAAATGGACAGACGACATCTCGAGACGGAAGAAGGGTCCCACCCTGAAACGTCACCTATTCCTATTTTGCCTGACCCCGCTGAGTTACTCCAGCACTCTGCGTCCTTTTTTACAAACCAGCATCTGCAGTTCATTTTTTTTTTATGGGCTGGAGAACTCAGCGGGGCAAGCAGCATCTGTGGAGGTGAAAGATCAGATCGTGTTTCTGCAGGAAGGAACTGCAGATGCTGGTTTGCACAAAGTGCTGGAGGAACTCGGAGGGACAGGCATCATCCCTGGAGAGGCGGGATGGGTGACGTTTCGGGTCGAGGCCCTTCTTCAGACAGAGAGTCGGGGGAGAGGGAGTTTGTGCCTGTCTGTGCATCACACCAAAGCAACGGAGAACCATCCTGCTGCAAAAAGCTAGCAGCAGAATATTCCCTAATCTAATTATCGATTTTCTATGTTGAAAAAGGCTGGTGATTTTGGCATGAACTGTTCTAAAGCACCACTGGCAGTCTGTGAATTGTAATAGACAATAGGTGCAGGAGTAGAGGCCATTCGGCCCTTTGAGCCAGCACCGCCATTCAATATGATCACGGCTGATCATCCCCAATCAGTACCCCATTCCTGCCTTCTCCCCATATCCCCTGACTCCGCTATCTTTAAGAGTCCTATCTAGCTCTCTCTTGAAAGTATCCAGAGAACCTGCCTCCACCGCCCACTGAGGCGGAGAATTCCACAGACTCACCACTCTCTGTGAGAAAAAGTGTTTCCTCGTCTCCGTTCTAAATGGCTTGCCCCTTATTCTTAAACTGTGTGTGTAGCCCCTGGTTCTGGACTCCCCCAACATTGGGGACATGTTTCCTGCCTCTAGCGTGTCCAAGCCCTTAACGATCTTGTCTGAAGATGTGGTCTTGACCCAAAACGTCGCCCATTCCTTCTCTCCAGAGACGCTGCCCGTCCCGCTGAGTTCCTCCGGATTTTTGTGCCTATCTTCGGTTTAAACCAGCGTCCGCAGTTCCTTCTGCTGTGTCACACATCAGTCAGTCCTTACATGGCCAGAAATGCAGCAAAATACTCATCCAAGTTCGCAATGTACCAGTGTGCCATTTTATTACAGCAGAGTCAGTGGGAGCATCGTTCCGTTACTCTCTGTCCCAGCTAGAGCACGTTCTTCATTTTGTGGGGAGGGTTTGTTTTTAAAAAAAGAGCTCAAGATTGTGAAGAATTGGACGACAGTCGATACCCCTCGGCCTTCAAAGGGTTAAGGGTTTGTTTGGGGCGGCACGGTGGCGCAGCGGTAGAGTTGCCGCCTCGCAGCGCCAGAGACCCGGGCTCGATCCTCGCCACGGGTGCTGTCTGTACGGAGTTTGCACGTTCTCCCCGTGGCCCGTGTGGGCTTTCTCCGGGCGCTCCGGTTTCCTCCCACACTCCAAAGACGTGCAGGTTCGTATGTTAATTGGCTTTGGTAAAATTGTACATTGTCCCTGGTGTGTGTGGGATAGTGGTCGGTGTGGGCCGAAGGGCCTGTTTCCGCGCTGTAGGAGGCTTTAAATGCTCGCTGTACCCAAGTGGCAACAGCTTTGTGTTTCGGTGGCTACGGCAGGCACTGGTGTGTGGGTGTGTGTGTCTGTCTGTCTGTGTGTGTATCTGTGCGTGGGCGTGTGTGTATGTATCTGTGTGTGTGTGTGTGTCTATCTGTGTGTGTGTCTATCTGTGTGTCTATCTGTGTGTGTCTGTGTGTCTATCTGTGTGTCTATCTGTGTGTGTGTGTGTGTGTCTATCTGTGTGTCTATCTGTGTGTCTATCTGTGTGTGTCTGTGTGTCTATCTGTGTGTCTATCTGTGTGTGTGTGTCTGTGTCTATCTGTGTATGTGTGTGTCTATCTCTGTGTGCGTGTGTGTGTGTGCGTGTCTGTGTGTGTGCGTGTCTGTGTGTGTGCGTGTCTGTGTGTGTGCGTGTCTGTGTGTGTGCGTGTCTGTGTGTGTGCGTGTCTGTGTGTGTGCGTGTCTGTGTGTGTGCGTGTCTGTGTGTGTGCGTGTCTGTGTGTGTGCGTGTCTGTGTGTGTGCGTGTCTGTGTGTGTGCGTGTCTGTGTGTGTGTGCGTGTCTGTGTGTGTGTGCGTGTCTGTGTGTGTGCGTGTCTGTGTGTGTGTGCGTGTCTGTGCGTATCTGTGTGTGTGCGTATCTGTGTGTGTGCGTGTCTGTGTGTGTGTGTCTGTGTAGCTGTGTGTGTCTGTGTAGCTGTGTGTGTGTGTGTATCTGTGTGTGTGTATCTGTGTGTGTGTATCTGTGTGTGTGTGCGTGTGTATATCTGTGTGTGTGTGTCTATCTGTGTGTGTCTGTGTATCTGTGTGTGTCTGTGTATCTGTGTGTGTCTGTGTGTCTGTGTGTCTGTGTGTCTGTGTGTCTGTGTATCTGTGTGTCTGTGTATCTGTGTGTGTGTGCGTGTGCGTGTGTGTGTCTGTGTGTGTGTGTGTGTCTATCTGTGTGTGTGTCTATCTGTGTGTGTGTCTATCTGTGTGTGTGTCTATCTGTGTGTGTGTCTATCTGTGTGTGTGTCTATCTGTGTGTGTGTCTATCTGTGTGTGTGTCTATCTGTGTGTGTGTCTATCTGTGTGTGTGTCTATCTGTGTGTGTGTCTATCTCTGTGTGTGTGTCTATCTCTGTGTGTGTGTGTCAGTGTGTATCTGTGTGTGTGCGCCTGTGTGCGCCAGTGTGTATCTGTGTGTGTGTCTGTGTGTCTGTGTGTGTGTGTGTGTGTATCTGTGTGTGTGTGTGTGTGTGTGTGTATCTGTGTGTGTGTGTGTATCTGTGTGTGTGTGTATCTGTGTGTGTGTGTGTGTGTGTATCTGTGTGTGTGTGTGTGTGTGTGTATCTCTGTGTGTGTGTGTGTGTGTGTGTGTGTGTATCTGTGTGTGTGTGTGTGTGTGCAGGGTGGGGCTGAAAGGTGGTGTACATTTTGAGGCTAGTTTATTTACATTCCGAGCAAGCTAAAATGGTCCAGAGAAGTTTTTGTGGTGACCTTTTGCTGCTCTGCCTTGTTCGAGGATGAACCGACCGTGAATGAATTCTACTTTGTCCGTGTGAGAGTTTTTTCATTACAACTCCTTTTTGGGAAAGGTTGAAAGGGCCAGGAATCTGTGGAAGATCCCAAAATGTCCACCTCATTAGTGTTTGGTTTCAGCTGTGAGTGGGGCGGAGAGAGAGGGGGGAGAGGCAGAGAGAGAGAGGGGCGAGGCAGAGAGAGAGAGAGGGGGGCGAGGCAGAGAGAGAGGGGGGAGAGGCAGAGAGAGAGGGGGGGAGAGGCAGAGAGTGAGGGGGGAGGCAGAGAGAGAGGGGGGGAGAGGCAGAGAGAGAGGGGGGGAGAGGCAGAGAGAGAGGGGGGGAGAGGCAGAGAGAGAGGGGGGGAGAGGCAGAGAGAGAGGGGGGAGAGGCAGAGAGAGGGGGGGAGAGGCAGAGAGTGAGGGGGGGAGAGGCAGAGAGTGAGGGGGGAGGCAGAGAGTGAGGGGGGAGAGGCAGAGAGAGAGGGGGGAGAGGCAGAGAGAGAGGGGGGGGAGAGGCAGAGAGAGAGGGAGAGGCAGAGAGAGAGAAAGGGGGAGAGGCAGAGAAAGGGGGAGAGGCAGAGAGAGAGAAAGGGGGAGAGGCAGAGAGAGAAAGGGGGAGAGGCAGAGAGAGAAAGGGGGAGAGGGAGAGGCAGAGAGAGAGAAAGGGGGAGAGGCAGACAGAGAGAAAGGGGGAGAGGCAGAGAGAGAGGGAGAGGCAGAGAGAGAAAGGGGGAAGAGGCAGAGAGAGAGGAAGGGGGAGAGGCAGAGAGAGAGAGCAAGTCTGAGCAAGGAATTGATTTCTGTACTTCAGATCGGTGAGAACTGCTTTGTTCTTGGGTAACAGATGAGAACACTCCCTTTACTGTTAAGATCTACTGACACAAGGCTGTTGACGTAAGTGTTGCCATCTCTACCTGAGTGTAGTCAGTGGCGTTGGTCGGGCGGGCTGGTTGGTCGGGCTTGGATGAGTCACTGTCATTGCATCAATCACCTTCTGCGCTCCAACTTTGAATCCACCCTGAGAGAGAGCGAGAGAGCGAGCGAGCAAAGGTCTCTTCTCGCTCCGGGCTCGACTCGAACGGAAGGAGGGAGGGAAACGCCCGCTGCAGGATTTTGCAGCTTCCAAAGGCCACATTCCTCGCCCGAGCCCCAGCGTGGGAGGAGGCGAGAGGGAGCGGTGGGGCGCGACCCAGAACACAGAACAGTGCAAAGTCTGAAGAAGGGTCTCGACCCCGAAAACGTCACCCATCCCTTCTCTCCAGAGATGCTGCCTGTCCCACTGAGTTATTCCAGCGTTTTGTGCCTATCTGCAGCTCAGGGATGGGGCCCTTCGGCCACAACGCCTGTACTGTACACAATACCAAGTTGAACACATCTCATCTGCCTGCACATGTGCAGGATGGAACTGCAGACGCTGCTTACACCGAAGATAGACACTAAATGCTGGAGTAACTCAGTGGGACAGGCAGCGTCTCTGGAGAGAAGGAACGGGTGATGTTTTGGGTCGAGACCCTTCTTCAGACTTTGTACTGTTCTGGGTCGCGCCCCACCATGTTCCCGATGTTGGGGAAGTCCAGAACAAGGGGTCACACAGTTTAAGGATAAGGGGGAATTCCTTTAGGACCGAGATATGAAAAACATTTGGCACACAGAGAGTGGTGAGTCTGTGGAATTCTCTGCCACAGAAGGTAGTTGAGGCCAGTTCATTGGCTATATTTAAGGGATGTGGCCCTTGTGGCTAAAGGGATCAGGGGGTATGGAGAGAAGGCAGGTACAGGATACTGAGTTGGATGATCAGCCATGATCATATTGAATGCCGGTGCAGGCTTGAAGGGCCGAATGGCCTCTACTCCTGCACCTATTGTCTATGTTTCTATGTTTCAGACTGGAGAAGGGTCTCGACCCGAAACGTCACCCATTCCTTCTCTCCAGAGATGCTACCTGTCCCGATGAGTTACTCCAGCGTTTTGTGTCTGAATTCCATCCAACATCAGGGCGATGGGTCAGCCTAGTAATAACTAAATGCCTCTCAAAGTGTCACATTCCCCGACTTCAACCGATGTTAACAAACGGTTGGTCAGCACAGCGCTGCAGCAGGTAGTGCGGCTGCCTCGTGCACCAGGGACCCCGGTCCAAACCCTGACCCTGGCTGCTGGAGGGGAGTTTGCACGTTGCCCCTGTGACCGCGTGGCTAGTAAGCTGCGAACTCCATGGACTCTGGCAGACGGCTCGATTGTTGTCGTGTATTCACCCAGAGAGTGGTGAGTCTGTGGAATTCTCTGCCTCAGAGGGCGGTGGAGGCCGATTCTCTGGATGTTTTCAAGAGAGAGCTAGATAGGGCTCTTATACAGATAGCGGAGTCAGGGGATATGGGGAGAAGGCAGGAACGGGGTACTGATTGGGGATGATCAGCCGTGGTCACAGTGAATGGCGGTGCTGGCTCGAAGGGCCGAATGGCCTCCTCCTGCACCTATTGTCTATTGTCTATTGTCTATTGTCGATTTGAGTATAGGAGCAGGGAGGTTCTGCATCAGTTGTACAGGGTCTTGGTGAGACCACACCTGGAGTATTGCGTACAGTTCTGGTCTCCAAATCTGAGGAAGGACATTATTGCCATAGAGGGAGTGCAGAGAAGGTTCACCAGACTGATTCCTGCGATGTCAGGACTGTCTTATGAACAAAGACTGCATAGACTCTGTTTATACTCTCTAGAATTTAGGAGATTGAGAGGGGATCTTATAGAAACTTACAAAATTCTTAAGGGGTTGGACAGGCTAGATGCAGGAAGATTGTTCCCGATGTTGGGGAGGTCCAGGACAAGCGGTCACAGCTTAAGGATAAGCGGGAAATCCTTTAGGACTGAGATGAGAAGGACTTTTTTCACACAGAGAGTGGTGAGTCTCTGGAATTCTCTGCCACAGAGCGTAGTTGAGGCCAGTTCATTGGCTATATTTAAGAGGGAGTTAGATGTGGCCCTTGTGGCTAAGGGGATCAGGGGTATGGAGTGAAGGCAGGTACAGGATACTGAGTTGGATGATCAGCCATGATCATATTGAATGGTGGTGCAGGCTCGAAGGGCTGAATGGCCTACTCCTGCACCTAATTTCTATGTTTCTATGTCTATATATATATTTTTTCCGCTGACTGGTCAGCGCGCAACAAAAGCTTTACACTGTACCTCGGTACACGTGACAATAAACTAAACTGACTAATTGAGTTGTGGGGGGGGCGGGAGAGAGGGGCGATGGTTTTGTCTTTCTACGCTATATATTTGTGTAGAAAGATTTTGAACTTCATGAGTGATACCGTTTCCAGTTTACTCTGTTTACAAACTCTGTTGTGCTGCTGCAGGTTCCAGTTTAATAGTTCTGTTTTTGGACATTTGACCATAACTCACTCGCGACTCTCAGCTTCCTCGATTGCGCAAGGAGTGGATTTAAGTCGCCTCTAGTGTGTAGGCAGTGGGTGTGAAGGTGGGATAACGTCGGACTAGTGTGAATGGGTGGGTGACCATGGACCCAGCGGGCCGAAGGGCCTGTTTCAGGGCTGTATCTTCCGATGATTCGTCTGGCAAGGAGCTGCAGACGCTGGTTTAAACCGAAGATAGACACAAAAAGCTGA
>CAUPSL010000462.1:0-24245 GCA_963514005.1 Raja brachyura
TGCTAGAGGTTGTTTAAAGGTAGGGAGAGATCACCTGTCCACAGCTGGGATAGTTCAGGACCAGAAGTAGTACCATTTAATGCAGAATTGTATCTTTCAGCTATGATCATAAAATCATAGAATTATAGAAAATAGGTGCAGGAGTAGGCCATTCGGCCCTTCGAGCCAGCACCGTCATTCAATATGATCACGGCTGATCATCCAACTCAGTATCCTTTATCTGCCTTCTATCCATACCCCCGATCCCTTTAGCCACAAGGGCCACATCTAACTCCCTCTTAAATATAGCCAATGAACTGGCCTCAACTACCTTATGCGGCAGAGAATTCCACAGACTCACCACTCTCTGTGTGAAAAAAGATCTTCTCATCTCGGTCCTAAAAGACTTCCCCCTTATCCTTAAACTGTGACCCCTTCTGGACTTCTCCAACATCGGGAACAATCTTCCTGCATCCAGCCTGTCCAACCCCTTAAGAATTTTGTAAATCTCGAGAAGATCCCTCCTCAATCTCCTAAATTCCAGCGAGTCTATCCAGTATTTCTTCATATGGAAGTCCTGCCATCGCAGGAATCAGTCTGGTCAACCTTCTCTGCACTCCCTGTATGGCAAGAATGTCTTTCCTCAGATTAGAAGACCAAAACTGTACGCAATACTCCAGGTGCGGCCTTACCAAGACCCTGTACAACTACAGTAGGACCTCCCTGCTCTTGTACTCAAATCCTTTTGCTATGAATGCCAACATACCATTCGCTTTCTTCACAGCCTGCTGCACCTGCATGCCTACTTTCAATGACTGGTGTACCATGACACCCAGGTCTCGTTGCATCTCCCCTTTATGATAATAGAGAATGTCTGCAAGATGGCAGGATAATCCCTGTGTGTTGAGGATGAATCAGTTGGAGAGCTGAGTGCTGAGAGGAACAGATGTTTGTTCAACAGCTCAGTTGTTAAATATGCAACTGGACAGTGAAATTCTTAAAGCACATATTACACATGCAGGCATCGCCATTTTCAAAGTCCAAATTTGATCCGCCCGTGAGCTCGATGTCCTGGTGCAGATCCTGTGAACCGACCTCCCTCTCCTCACCCATCTTTGTGTCCCGTGGGGCGCCTCCACCTACCTTGAAGAGCTGTAGGCACGAACCCAGTTCACCCTCCTACATCCTCCACCCAGCTCTCTCCCAGAAACGCCGTCCGATGAACCTTTGGGCGGGTTTGGGCAGCGTCCTGTAGAGATGAGACGGATGATTCTCCTGTGAAGTGGGACTGGTGGTGGTACTGCAGACATCACCTGACATCATGGAGACCCTGCAGAGTCCAGGCCTGGGATATAATCCTTCTATTGTGGAATGGGAACTCCAGGGATGTGGTGGAATGTGCTAAGGGAGCAGTGGGGACCACAGTTTCCAGCGGAGTTGGGATGCTTGTAGTTTATTTCCCGTCCCAGCTAGTGGGGAATTTGGCAATGGGTAACATGGTGGTGTGGAAGCTTTTGTTGAATGTCACGCGGTTGTGGTAAGAATAGGGCCAGCAGAGTGTGACAGTAATTCCCCACCAGTGCGTACGTATTTTCCCTCTTTCTCTGTGAGTTGAAGCCTTCAAACTGGTGAGGTGCGGATGTTGGCGATTGGCCGTGTTTGGTCTGGAATAGCGATACGGTGATCAGGGGGTTTGAAAGCTTCAGGGATCTGGCACAGATGATGAATTGCTGCCTTGGATAGATCAGACAAAGTCTTATGGACGACAGGGCAGACATGAAGAGCTAGGTGGTCTACTCCTGCTTCTCTTGTTTGTTCATTTGCAGGGGTACACCTTGTTTGGATGGGGGTCTTTTCCACATCTCCGCTGCACTGCAATGCTGTTTGTTGGTTCACAAGGCAATGTCTTCCTTCACATTCAATTGTCACCTGATGGTTCTGTTAATGTTTATTCCAGAGCTACAGAGTTTGTGAAGCCCTGTCGACATCATGGCTGAAGCTGGTGACTGGGGAGGTGATTCAGTGGCCTCTACATCAAAGGAATAAAAAGGTTTGTGAGGCTTCCCAGGGCTCTCGCTTAACTTTTTTTCCCTGTGCCAGTCAGGCAACCTAGGCAGCTTTTTAGGTTGCCAAATGACAGTTGAGGTGGTCATTTAAGACGGCTTGCATGACACGTGCGATAATGTGCTCGGACGAAGTGCGTAGTTACCAGTCAGAATTATGGTCAATGAAGCATTCACATATTATTTCTGCTTCAAATAAAGTCACAAACTAAACATATTCACCAATCAAGACATGATGTATATGACAATGACTTGCAGAAAAATTACAATACAGTTTCTCATCTCCTTTTACACGTTGCAATGAATGCAATTTCTATTATTTCCTTCCACTTCCAAACAAAATTCTGGTTGGATTATTCAGCGTATGGTAAACCTCAGTGAGACCAAGTGCAGGCTTGGCGATCGCTTTGCACAGTACCTACACCTGCAATAACCAACCTGATCTCCCGGTGGCTGAGCACTTCAACTCCCCCTCCCATTCCAAATCCGATCTTTCTGTCCTTGGCCTCCTCCATGGCCAGAGAGAGGCCCACCGCAAATTGGAGGAGCAGCACCTCATATTTTGCTTGGTAGTTTACACCCCAGCGGTATGAACATTTACCTCCAATTTCAGGTAGTCCTTGCTTTCTCCTCCGCTTCCCAGCTCTCCCTCAGCCCACTGTCTCTGCCTCTTCCTTTCTTCATCCCACCTCACATCAGTTTGAAGAAGGGTCTCAACCCAAAACGTCACCTATTTCCTTCACTCCATAGATGCTGCCTCACCCGCTGAGTGCATTTTTGTCTCCCCATTCACACAAGTTCTGTTATCCCACATTCCTCACCCACTCCCTACACATTAGGGGCAATTTTACAGAGACAAGATAACCTACAAAGCCAATGTGTCTTTGTGGGATGTGGGAGGAAACCTACATGCTTGCAGGGAGAATGTGCAAATTTAACACAGAGTGCCCGAGGACAGGATCGATCACAGATCCCTGGCGTGTGAGGCAGAAAGTCCACCAGCTGTGACACGATATTTTATTTTCAAACACACAAAAATATACGTTGATAACTTTGGTTACTAAAAAAAAAGAAACTATCCATTTTCAGTCTTAAATCTCCAAGTGACGCTATGTCCCTCTTTACAGCTAGTGTATGTTTTAATTCAGTTCAAGACTATGGGGCAGTACATTGGCCATAAAGTTGCTGCCTAAAAGTGCTAGAGACCTGGAATTGATCCTGAATATGGGTGCTGTCTGTATGGACTTTGCCCTTTTTCCCTTTGATCTCATGGGTTTTCTCCGGGTGCTCTTGTTTCCTTCCACATTCCAAAGGTGTGCAGGAACATTTTACAGACCCAACCCAAAACGTAAAATTTTCCTTTTGTCCAGAGATTCTGTCTGACTTGTTGAGTTACTCCAGCTTTTTGTGTCTATCTTCAGTTTAAACCAGCATCTGCAGTTCCTTCCTACACACACGATACTATACGATCGAACTTTATTAATCCCAGGAGGGAAATTGTGTGTGTGTGTGTGTGTAGTTATATATTCATATGTAAATATACACTTTTGTTTTCTCGTTGATAACTTTGTTTACAGAGTACTATATTCTGTTGTGCTGCTGTAAGTAAGGATTTCATTGTTCTAATTGGAACGTGAGAGAATAAAACACTCTTGACTTACGTCGCTAATGTGTGGGATAGAACGAGTGTACGGGTGATCGGTGGTCGGCATGGACTCGGTGGGCTGAAGGGCCTGTTTCCACACTGGATCATAAATTAAACTAAAACCAGAGGAAATCTAAAGAAGGGTCTCTGCCCGAAACGTCACCCAATGTCGTCTATCCAGAGTTGCTGGCTGCTCTATGGAATTCCCACGCACAATTAAAGCATGGAATAGTCTTCACCCTACCATAGTTACCCAACCAGACACAACTAAATTTAAGGCAGCTCTTTTTCCCCCCAAGAACCCTTTTTTGCTTAAGTCCAAGTCAAGAGTCAAGAGAATTTTATTGTCATGTGTCCCAGATAGGACAATGAAATTCTTGCTTGCTGCAGCACAACAGAATATGTAAACATAATACAGAACAGGAGATAAAAGTTCAGTGTGTTGATATACCATAGACCATCTATATACACAATAAATAAACAGATAAAATGCAATAGGCTGTTATTGTTCAGCCCTCCACCACCTCCAGTTTCAATTCCATTTAGAACATTTATGGAGGACCAGGAAACCAGAAGCAAGAGTTACTCCAGGGAGTTACTCCTGATCCTGGGTCAGCGAGTGAGTCTCCCTAATGGTCGAAAGTGGTTTCCGTTTTAAAAATCGGTAATTTTTTACTCAAAGCCGGTTGCGATGATGGTTGAAGGTGGTTGCCGGAGGACAAAAACCTCCGGGAACCGCACAGGAAACCTTGGGTGGGGCGCAAAGTCTCCAGAGGTTTCCGTTCAGGTTTCCTAAGTGGGACAGGGGCATTAGTGTCTTCAGTAAGTCCCGCTACTTTGATGCTGTATATAAGGAAAATCCATAATTCTATCCCATTTCTTCTTTTGCGATATTGTTAATAAACATCATAATCATAAATAAAGATTAAACCCTAAATGAATAATGTATTATTTTTTACATTTTTTCCCGACCCCCCCCCCCCCCCCCACCGGAAAACCGCGTATCCCGATGGTAACTTGTGAAATTTCAAGTCTGCATATTTATTTAATGGGGGATCTATATGAAATGAAAATACTTTTAAACGCTAGCTATTAATAATTCAAATATTTAGCACCATATAACAATTACAGCACAGAAACAGGCCCTCCCTTCCAGTCCGTGCCGACCATTTATTTTCCCCTAGTCCCATCTACCTGCACTCAGACCATATCCCTCCATTCCCTTCCCGTCCATATACCTATCCACTTTACTTTTAAATGTTAAAATCGATCCTGCCTCCACCACTTCTGCTGGAAGATCATTCCACACAGCCACCACTCTCTGAGTAAAGAAGTTCCCCCTCATGTTACCCCTAAACTTCCGTCCCTTAATTCTCATGTCATGCCCTTTTGTTTGAATCTTCCCTACCCTCAATGGGAAAAGCTTATCCACGTCAACTCTGTCTATCCCTTTCATCATTTTAAAGACCTCAATCAAGTCCCCCCTTAACCTTCTGCGCTCCAAAGAATAAAGACCTAACTTGTTCAACCTTTCTCTGTAACTTAGTTGCTGGAAACCAGGCAACATTCTAGTAAATCTCCTCTGTACTCTCTCTATTTTGTTGACATCCTTCCTATAATTAGGCAACCAAAATTGTACACCATACTCCAGAATTGGTCTCATCAATGCCTTGTACAATTTTAACATTACTTCCCTACTCTTATATTCAATGCTCTGATTTATAAAGGCCAGCACACCAAAAGCTTTCTTTACCACCCTATCTACATGCGATTCCACCTTCAGGGAACTATGCACGGTTATTCCTAGATCCCTCTGTTCCACAGCATTCCTCAATTCCCTACCATTTACCATGTATGTCCTATTTTGATTTGTCCTGCCAAGATGTAGCACCCCACACTTATCAGCATTAAACTCCATCTGCCATCTTTCAGCCCACTCTTCCAAATGGCCCAAATCTCTCTGTGGACTTTGAAAATCTACTTCATTATCCACAGCACCACCTATCTTAGTATCATCTGCATACTTACTTATCCAATTTTCCACCCCATCATCTAGATCATTGATGTACATGACAAACAACAGTGGACCCAACACAAATCCCTGAGGCACCCCACTGGTCACCGGCTTCCAACCTGACAAACAGCCATCCACCATTACTCTCTGGCATTAAAAAAATTCCTCTATTCTTGATAAAATTGTAATTCTTACCGTTTTTTTCTAATATTCCTTGTCCCGCTGATTGGGGTCATTGCCGTCACTCACCTTTGTTGAGCCAGCCCACATAGCTATAAATAGAATAGAAGCGAACTTCCCACCTCAAAAGACCTCGAAATTCAAAAGTCCCCCTACCTTGTGCATTTCTCCTGATTTGCGGGACGAGAAGCGTGTGAAAACTCCAGTTCTTGCTGCTTAGCGGGCACGAACCTTTATTCGGCGTCATCTCCGAACGTTGCTCAACTCTTAGAATTTTTTTTAAAAATTGTTCTTTTTTGATTTGTTCTGGAGAACAAATCGTGCCATATGCCATTCGTCCAAACGGTATGGCCAGGCTCGGCCTTCGGGCGAGGCCTTCCTGGGCTAAAGGCTTGGGCCACCATTCCCCTCACGGCCACATCCGCAACTTAACCCCCGATCTCCATCCAGCTCTAGCTCCAGCTGGACACAAAGCCATCGCATCTTCCCGTGACCCAATGTCCGTCTCCACGCACAGCCCTCTTAAGCCCTTCCCTCCCCCTCCCCCTCCCACCGGGGAACAAGGGCTCAAGAGGGCTGGGCTGGAGAGGGACGTTGGGTCACGGGAAGATGCAACGGCTGGAGATGGAGCTGGAAATTGGGGGTAAGTAACCTTAGCCCCTCTGTCCCAACCCTAATCCTAGCCCCAACCCTTATCCTAGCCCCAGCGCTAGCCCCAACCCTAGCCCTAAAGATAGTTTTAGTCATCTCCATCACGTGATGCTCACAAACTTGATCATGTCCACCATGCCGAGTCATACCCGTCACATGAGTATTTTATGCCCATAATGTGTAAAATAATACAATGACCATAATTATCAATTGTAATTGATCAATGGCCAATATGCCTCTGCTAATTCACCTGAAGTTAATATTGTTTTAGAGGAAGTGGGTGAAAAGCTATGTGAAGGTTACCATTCTTGCTGAAAATCACCACGTTTTTCGGCAGTAAACTGTTACGAAGGTTTAACATTAATGCGTTATTAATGAATGAAGCTTTTTTTTTGGTGGTTTATTTGAGGAAGATAATTTGAAAGACTGCGACAAAGATTTGATACTATATTCTTAAATCAGTTATATTTTGCAGTGGGTTACACAAAAAGCTGGAGAAACTCAGTGGGTGCAGCAGCATCTAAGGGGCGAAGGAGATAGGCGACGTTTCGGGTCGAGACCCTTCTTCAGACTGGTCAGGGATCAGGGAAACGAGAGATATAAACAGTGATGTGGAGAGATAAAGAACAATGAATGAAAGATATGCAAAAAAGTATTGATGATAAGGGAAACAGGCCATTGTAAGCTGTTTGTGGTGTGAAAATGAGAAGCTAGTGTGACTGGGGAGGGGGGGGGAGATGGAGAAGGAATGTCAGGGCCCGAGGGCTGAGGGAGAGGTGGGGAGGGGTGGGGGCAGTCTGGGTTAACAGAATTGAGAAAATTCAATGTATAAGCCCAGAGGATGCAGACTCCCCAAGCGGAATATGAGGTGCTGTTCCTCCAACTTGCGGTGTTGCTCACTCTGGCCGTGGAGGAGGCCCAGGACCGAGAGGTCGGATACGGAATGGGAAGGGGAGTTGAAGTGCTGAGCCACCGGGAGGTCGGGTTGGTTATTGCGGACCGAGCGGAGGTGTTCGGCGAAACGATCGCCCAGCCTCCGCTTGGTCTCACCGATGTAGATCAGCTGGCATCTGGAGCAACGGATGCAGTAGATGAGGTTGGAGGAGGTGCAGGTGAACCTCTGTCGGACTTGGAATGACTGCTTGGGTCCCTGAAAGGAGTGGATGGGGGAGGTGAAGGGACAAGTGTAGCATCTCTTGCGGTTGCAAGGGAAAGTGCCCGGGGAAGGAGTGGAGCGGGAGGGAAGGGAAGAATTGACAAGGGAGTTGCGGAGGGAGCGGTCTTTGCGGAAGTTAAAGTATATTTTGCAGTGCTGCTCATCATACAAATGCGATGGATATGACTGAATGCAATGGGCAACCTGGAAAAAGAGGAGGAAAAAATAAATTAAATTCTCTAAAAAAATTGCAGCAAACATATTTTTCCCATGGTAGAGATGTTCATCTATGTGAAACAGCATTCAAAGTTGCAAAAATTTAAGTTTTATAATAGGGTTTCCCGAAACGTTAATACCTCCACCAATGTAAAGCACTTTAGTAAACGAGAGTTGTTTTTTAAATGTGCTATAGAAATAAAAGTGACTTGACGTGAAAGTGACTTGACTTCAAATTAGACACTTACTGATGGATCACCCTGCCATTACTGCACAGGCAGGTAGGAGTGATCTTACGCACATTAAAAGAACAAATCTTCCAGTTGTTATTTCCAGTTTACATTGTGGAAACATGCCCTTCTGCCCAACTTGCCCACACCGGCCAACATGTCCCCGCTGCACTAGTCCTATCTGCCCGCATTTGGCCCATTCCCCTCAATATAATATAACACAATATAAGAATATTATACAATAATATACAATAATATATAATAAATACAATAATATACAATATAACACAATATTATATAATATAATACAATAATGTACAATATAATACAATAATATACAATATAATATACAATATAAGGCATTTCCATTTCAGTTTCAAGCACAGGGCAGGCCAAACAACTCATTTCATTTTCATTTCCATTGCCATTTCAGTTTCAAGTACAGGGCAGGCCAAACATAGAAACATAGAAAAAATAGGTGCAGGAGTTGGCCATTCGGCCCTTCGAGCCTGCACCGCCAATCAATGTGATCATGGCTGATCATCCAACTCAGTATCCCGTACCTGCCTTCTCTCCATACCCCCTGATCCCTTTAGCCACAAGTGCCACATCTAACGCCCTCTTAAATATAGCCAATGAACTGGCCTCAACTACCTTCTGTGGCAGAGAATTCCAGAGACTCACCACTCTCTGTGTAAAGAATGTTTTCCTCATCTCGGTCCTAAAGGAATTCCCCCTTATCCTTAGACTGTGACCCCTTGTTCTGGACTCCCCCAACATCGGGAACAATCTTCCAGCATCTAGCTTGTCCAACCCCTTAAGAATTTTGTAAGTTTCTATAAGATCCCCCCTCAATCTTCTAAATTCCAGCGAGTACAAGCCGAGTCTATCCAATCTTTCCTCATATGAAAGTCCTGACATCCCAGGAATCAGTCTGGTGAATCTTCTCTGTACCCCCTCTATGGCAAGGATGTCTTTCCTCAGCTTTGGAGACCAAAACTGTACGCAATACTCCAAAACAACTCATTTTATTTTCATTTCCATTGCCATTTCAGTTTCAAGCACAGGGCAGGCCAAACAACTCATTGCATTGACATTTCATTTCCATTTTGCATTTCAGTTTCAAGCACAGGGCAGGCCAAACAACTCATTGCATTTTCATTAAGGGCTAACATATCATTTATTGCAAGTACATTGCAGACTCACAGTTCAGTTGATTCACAGCAGACTCACAGTTGTGGCCTCTCCCTCGTGATGTTCCAGAGTGACTGACTCACATCCAGGCATCCGGAGCTTTATACTCCTGGCACCCAACGGAGAGGGGCGTTATCTTAAACATGGTGATTGACAGGCGAGAGGGCCAATCAGCTGATCTCAAGATTTTTTAAACATCACTTTTTTTTTCAGTGATCGGAAAAATCCTTGGGACTGCTGCAGCGGAGGAGGATGGTGAGTAAGATGGCCAAAAATCATAGCGATATGGGGTAGAGGTTTTTCTAAAATCAACATACTGCGTAGACAGGAAGTGGTCAAGATGAGACTTTTAGTTATATAGATTTCATTGCGGATATTGGACATTTTCTCTGAAACTATCGCTACATGCTGAGAAAACTATATTCAGCACTCTCTTTGCTCTACCTGCTGTACTTGTGCTTGGCTTGGTTGTATTTATGTATAGTATTAACTGATTAGATTGGACAGCATGCAAACAAAATATTTTCACTGTTTCTCAGTACATGTGACAATAATAAGTGTCAGCACAGTAGAGCAGCTGGTAGAACCGCTGGCTCACGGCGTCGGAGACTCTGGTTCGATTCGAACCACGGCCACTGTTTGTGTGGAGTTTGCATGTTTTTCCTCTGACGGCGTGCGTTTCCTCCCACATCCCTAATGCATGCTGGCACAAACATCAATTGCCCTCTGTAAATGTCCTACTAATATGCAACACGCAAGATAACATAAAACTAGTGTGAGATTGATGATTGGCATGGACTCGCTGGGCCAGAGGGCCTGTTTGCATTCTGGTCCTCTGAACTCTGAATGCTAAAGCTAAAGTGCGAGAATAAGTGGCGTTTAATGTCATAACGGTGTATTCTGTCAAAATGTGTCGACATTGTCTCCATCCAGAATCAAGAAGAGAATGCACCCCTGGGATTGAACAGTGGGAGAGGGACAATTGTTGTGAGTTAGTGCATTGTTTAGATGCCGCAGGGAATAAGTTACAGCAACAGCCTGGGGACCATTGTCAGGGCAAGCCGAGGATCGCAGCCAGGTCTTCCTCCGTGCAGTGTGCGGGTAGATCCGGCACGTGGCCTGACAGAAACCCGCTGATCGGAGCGCCTCATCTCCGTCATGTGCCTTTTAGCAGAGTGGGGTGGTGACAGCTATCAGTGGAGGACAACAGACAACCCTTGATAATTCCATTATTTTTATTCATCACAGCCCCTCCAATGTCTTCGATGATGGACCTCCTGGAAAGGTGTGATGATTCGCAGCTGCTGGATTTGACAAATCATTACCGCCAGAGGCTGGAAAAGGTGATTCGAGAGGCGGTGAAGAATGTCGTCTTCGTTCTAGCATACGAGAGATATTTCAGTGAGCAAGAGTACAAGGTAGGGAGAGGAAGGGATGAGTGGGTTACTTCAGCCGATACTCAAATGTTTTCATGCACAAATATTGTGGGCCGAAGGGTCCATCCTTGTGCTGTACTGCTCTCTATAATTCCAGCTCAGTACGGCACAGTCACAAAGAATATCCCGTACAGTGGTGGTGAGTTTGTCAAACACGCCATTATATCAGGATGAGGTGCAATACACTGACACAACCCAAAGCGTTTCAATGATTTACATCGAGTAAGTTGGTAATCCCAAGAGTTTACATACTAAGGAAGCATGTTGGGAAAAAATGTCAACATATAGAAGGTAAATTACACTGGGTGATACTGGGAAAGGCAATTATAGATTCAGAATGTGTTTACATTTGCACTCGAACTGGTGAGAGAATGGTACAGTTGTCCGATAATAGCTGGATAATAGCTTGAAACTGAAATGGCAATGGAAATGAAAATGAGATGAGTTGTTTGGCCTGCCCTGTGCTTGAAACTGAAACTCTACTGCTGCCCCATCGTGACTGCCTTCCAGCGCTTTCTTTTATTTGATTAAAGAGAATGCATTTTCTCTTACAGTACATTGTGGCGGTGAGGTATGCGCATGTGTTAATCGATGAAAGACACAAAACGCTGGAGCAAATTAGCGGGTCAGGCAGGATATCTCTGGAGGAATGAACTGGGTGAAGTTTCGGGTTGCGATCCTTCATCAGATTGAAAGTCAGGGGAGGGGGAAACTGTTACTGTGCCTTTTCTCCAGAGTTGCTGCCTGACCCACCTGCTGAGATGCTCCAGCATGTTGTGTCTATCTTTGGCATGAACCAGCATCTTCCCCCACTTTTAATTGATGAAGTCGGATGGTGCAGAACGTCCTGTTCCTCATTCATCATACGCCCGCATTGTGCTTCGGAGTGGCTTGAGAGGTCATTTTGAACAGTGAAAGGCAGAGGAATTTGATCCCATTGATATTCCAGGAGATTGTCGACAATCCCTAATTCCCAACTCCGGTATGGGACTATAATGCTCTCACTTACAAACACCCAGTGGGCCACTGCATTCACTGCTCCATATGTCCGGGAAGTCCATCCCTGAGCAATTCCTCACTTTCTTATTTGATGTGACTCTGTCCCGCTCCTTCACAATATCTTCCTTATTAATGTTAGACAATAGACAACAGGTGCAGGAGGAGGCCATTTGGCCCTTCGAGCCAGTACCGCCATTCAACGTGATCATGGCTGGTCATCCCCAATCAGTACTCCGTTCCTGCCTTCTCCCCATATCCCCTGACTCCGCTATCTTTAAGAGCCCTATCTAGCTCTCTATTGAAAGCATCCAGAGAACCGGCCTCCACCACCCTCTGAGGCAGATAATTGCACAGACTCGCCACTCTCAGTGAGCAAAATTGTTCCCTCGTCTCCGTTCTAAATGGCTTACTCCTTATTCTTAAACTGTGGCCCCTGTTCTGGACTCCCCCAACATCGGGAACATGTTCCCTGCCTCTAGCGTATCCAAGCCCTTAACAATCTTATATGTTTCAATGAGATTCCCTCTCATCCTTCTAAACTCCACAGTGTACAAGCCCATCCGCTCCAATCTCTCAGCATATGACAGTCCCGCCATCCCAGGAATTAACCTTGTAAACCTACGCTGCACTCCCTCAATAGCAAGAATGTCCTTCCCCAAATTAGGGGACCAAAACTGCACACAATACTCCAGGTGTGGTCTCACTAGGGGTCTGATCTTGTTGTTCAGTTGGAAATGATACAGGCTAGATTAACCAGGATGCCCAGGCCTACTTCTTGAGTTATATGGGGAGGTTAGCTAGGCTGGGATATTTTTTCTTTCCTGTGCAAGAGAACGAAGGGTGACTTTACTGAGGGGTGCAAGACAAAGAGATGCTGGGATAAAGGGAACACTGTCTTGTTTTCCAGGATAAAGGATCCACAAACTGGAGGGTGCAGGCTTGAGGGGAGATGGGAGAAATGTAGGTGGGATCTGGGGACAACAGGTTTACTTGGAGAGCAGTCCATATCTGGAACACAATGCCAGAGGAAGCTGGAAAAGCGGATAACATTAGGGATTTCAAAGTACATGCTGACAGATGAGTGGATAGGAGGGGCTTACGGGGCTATGGGCCAAATGCAGGCAAATGGCCCTATTTACAATTACAACTTGGTTAGCATGGACAATGTGGGCGGAATGGCCTGTCTCCCTGTGGTATACTGCTCGATCACTCTCCCACTTAAGGCACTGTGACTCCAGTAAATCCATCGCCAAGGTTGGCCCAGGGTTCCGTTTCCATGTTGTACATCTCTATAACTACTTGTCTCTACGACTCTTCACAGCAAGTCATCAAACGCACGAAGAGAGGAAGCCGTGCGGCCGGTTCCAGACTTCTCCTCAACCTGGTGACTGAGAAAGACCCCCGGGTCCATAAACTGATATGGAAATGTTTCATAAAAATGCACCACATGCTCCCCAAACTGGAGGAACTGCTGAAAGCAATGGGGGAAGAAGGTACAGGACATTTGTCTATATAGAATTGGCCCTTTTTGTCAAAATGCAACTCAGACTCATTCCACAAACTGATTCCAACAGGTTCTGATCTGATCGAATCGTTCAAAGCCATGAAGGTTTCCTCGGAACTACCGGCTCATCTGAAAGGTATTCAGTTGCATGTTTTATTGAGTTTAGTTCAGGGATACGGCATGGAAACATGACATTCTGCCCACTGCGTACACACCATCCATCGATCACCCTTTCACACTAGTCCTATTGTATTCCATGTTTATATCAACTTGCAGTCTAGGGACAATTTGCAGAGGTCCATTTCATCAATGTCTTTGCGATGTGGGAGGAATGTAAAGGACTAGGAAACAACCCTCGCGGTTACAGGGAGAAGGTCCAAACTCCACACGGGCAGCACCCGAGGTTAGAATTGAACCTGGGTCTCTGGCACTTTGAGGCTGATGGTCTCCCAGCTTTCTCCACCCACCTCCACTTTAAACAGACTGCTGTAGGTTCCTGACATGACATGTCTCAGGCCAGTGAATCCAATTTCACAGCATGTCAAGCCGAGTGCAGGCCAGCAAATCCAATTTCACAGCATGTCACGCAGAGTGCAGGCCAGCAAATCCGATTTCACAGCATGTCACGCAGAGTGCAGGCCAGCGAATCCAATTTCACAGCATGTCACACCGAGTGCAGGCCAGCGAATCCAATTTCATAGCATGTCACGCAGAGTGCAGGCCAGCTAATCCAATTTCATAGCATTTCACATGAGTGCAGGCCAGCAAATCCAATTTCATAGCATGTCATGCCGAGTGCAGGCCAGCGAATCCAATTTCACAGCATGTCACGCAGAGTGCAGGCCAGCGAATCCAATTTCACAGCATGTCACGCCGAGTGCAGGCCAGCGAATCCAATTTCACAGCATGTCACGCCGAGTGCAGGCCAGCAAATCCAATTTCACAGCATGTCACGCCGAGTGCAGGCCAGCGAATCCAATTTCATAGCATGTCAAGCCGAGTGCAGGACAACGAATCCAATTTCATAGCATGTCAAGCCGAGTGCAGGCCAGCAAATCCAATTTCATAGCATGTCAGTCCGAGTGCAGGCCAGCGAATCCAATTTCATAGCATTTCAAACAGAGCGCAGGCCAGTGCATCCACTTCGATAGCATTTCATGCAGAGGGCAGGCCAGCAAATCCAATTTCATAACATTTCAAAGAGAGGGCAGGCCAGCGAATCCAATTTCATGGCATTTCAAGCAGAGTGCAGGCCAGCGAATCCAAGCTTCAGGAGAGACAGGGGTGAGGGAAAAAGAGGAGGGGGGTTTACGTCTAGTGAGGCTATATGGGTGGAGCTGAGGAACAAGAAAAGGATGATCACCTTGTTGGGGGTGTACTACAGACCCCCGAATAGTCAACGGGAATTAGAAGAACAAATGTGTCAGGAGATTGCAGACAGCTGCAGGTCAAATAAGGTCATTGTATTAGGAGCTATTAACTTTCCCAATATAGGCTGGGTAAATCATAGTGTGAAGGGTTTAATGGGGTGCAGTTAAATGGGGTGACAAATTGGGAGTATAACGATGGTGATAAAGGGGAAGTGAGTAGGAATGAGAGGAATAGATCAGTTAGATGCACAGAGTCCCTTGTCCAGAGTAGGGGAATCGAGGACTAGAGGACATGGGTTCAATGTTAAGGGGAAAAGATTTAATAGGAATCCGAGGAGTAATGTTTTCACACAAAGGGTGGTGGGTGTATGACGTAGGCTGCGAGAGGAGGTAGTTGAGGCTGGGACGAACCCATCGTTTAAGAAACAGTTAAGGTAGAAGCATAGAATATAGGTGCAGTAGGCCCTTCAGCCCTTTGAGCCTGCACCGCCATTCAATATGATCATGGCTGATCATCCAACTCAGTATCCTGTACTTGCCTTCTCTCCATGCCCCCTGATCCCCTTAGCCACAAGGGCCACATCAAACTCCCTCTTAAATATACCCTCAACTACCTTCTGTGGCAGAGAATTCCACAGATTCACCACTCTCTGTGTGAAAAATGTTTTTCTCATATCAGTCCTAAAAGACTTCCCCCTTATCCTTAAACTGTGTCCCCTTGTTCTGGACTTCCCCAACATCGGGAACAATCTACCTGCATCTCGCCTGTCCAACCCCTTAAGAATTTTGTAAGTTTCTATAAGATCCCCCCTCAATCTTCTAAGTTCCAGCGAGTGTAAGCCGAGTCTATCCAGTCTTTCTTCATATGAAAGTCCTGCCATCCCAGGGATCAGTCTGGTGAACCTTCTCTGTACTTCCTCTATGGCAAGAATGTCTTTCCTCAGATTAGGAGACCAAAACTGTACGCAATCCTCCAGGTGTGGTCTCACCAAGACCCTGTAAACTGCAGTAGAACCTCCCTGCTCCTATACTCAAATCCTCAGGTGCATGGATAGGACAGGTTTGAAGGGATATGAACCAAGCGCTGGCAAGGGTAGCTGGGACATTGTTGGCCGGTGTGGGCAAGTTGGTCCAAAGGGCCAGTTGCCGCACTGTATCATACTATGACTATTAGGATACTGTGAATGTGTTTTTCTTTGCGTGATGAATCTAATTTCAGGACCTCTTGTTTATCTCACCTGATAACAGATGTTCAACAGAAACACAAGGAGACTCTGCGAGCACAGACTGAAACACTGAGTGTGAACACCATCCTGATGAACGAGAAGGTTAAGGTTTTCCAGCTGCTTGATCGATACGCTGAGCTCACAATCATCTCCACTGTTCGAGATCGGACACTGGTGGAACATGAGCTGCTGGCAAGAGGCCGGGACCATGAAAAGTTGAGAGAGGAACATCTCGGGGGAGAGTTTGAAAAAATCCGAACTGATCAGTTATTCCAGAACATTTCAGCGAGCAAATCCAAATCCGGGAGTTCGTCTGCCGTGGCCGGAGTCCCGGGGATCGGAAAAACAACAATGGTGCAAAAGATTGTTCATGACTGGGCCACGGGGAAAATATTCCAACAATTCCAGTTTGTCTTCAGTTTCAAATTCCGGGATTTGAACACTATTAGAGACAGAGTAACCCTGAGGGAACTGATTCTGGATCAGTATCTTCACTTTGGGAATATGCTAGGAGAGGTCTGGAAGAACCCAGAGGGATTGCTGTTTATATTCGATGGTCTGGATGAATTCAAGGGCAGAATCGATTTTGCTGACAGTCGGAGAGACACAGAACCTCAGCACCAGTGCCCAGATCCTGAATCCCGGTGTGACGTGTCTGACATTGTGTACAGTTTAATCCAGCACAAGCTGCTCCCAGGGTGTTCAGTTCTAGTGACCACCCGCCCCACTGTGTTACATTTACTGGAAAAGGCAGAGATCAGTGTCCGGGCTGAAATCCTGGGATTTGTTGGTGAGGAACGGAAGGAATATTTCACCAGGTATTTTGAAGATCAGTCGGTGGCAACAGCTGTTTTCAAACACGTGAAGGAGAACGAGATCCTGTACACCATGAGCTACAACCCCTCCTACTGCTGGATCCTCGGCCTGACACTGGGCCCCTTCTTCACACAAACACACCGGGACCCGCAGCGAGTTCCCAAGACCATCACCCAACTATATTGCTATTTTATTTACAACATCCTGAAAAACCACGGCCGTGAGATTGAGAGCCTCCGTGAGGTGTTACTGAGGCTTGGTCAGATGGCCTTCACTGGAGTGGCTGAGAAGAAGATTGTGTTCACAGATGGAGATTTGATCAAATACAATCTGCAGCCTTCCCAGTTCCTGTCCGGGTTCCTGATGGAACTTTTGGAGAGAGAGGATTCAGCCCGGAGTGTGGTGTACACCTTCCCGCACCTCACCATCCAAGAGTTTGTAGCCGCACTTGCACAATTGCTGACTGTAGGTCCCGGGAATATCGTGAAATTCCTGTCTGAAGTCCACAGCACGACAGACGGGCGATTTGAAGTATTTCTCCGTTTTGTCGCTGGTCTCTCCTCCCCACGGGCAGCTTGGATCCTGGAGGAGTTTCTGGGTCCATTTGCTAATGAAACAATCTGCCGAGTGATTGACTGGGTGAAGGAGGAGGTTCAACGTCAGATTAGAAATGCAGGGAGTGAGGATGGTCAAAGGAGGCTCCTGAACACGATGCACTACCTGTTTGAGTCTCAGAATCCTGTACTGGCTCAGCAGACACTGGGATCTGTGGAATCACTTTCATTCAGTGGACTGGGACTGACCCCGATTGACTGTGCGGTCCTGTCTCATGTCATCAGGCTCTGTGATACAATCAAACGCCTCGATCTGTGGAACTGCCGCATTCAGTGTGAAGGTCTCCAGCGGCTGGGACCGGCTCTGCACAAGTGTCAGCGCTTGAGGTAACTGTCCGTTTGACATTAACACTGAACTGTAAAATTGTTCCACTATTTTGTTATTCCGTCCAGCACCCCTTCTATGGGGCCGAGCGAGCGGCCGTCACTGTGCACGGGGGGGGTGTGGGGGGGGGCACCCGTCCTATTTTTCCCTCCCTCCCTCCCCCGGGTCACGCGTGTTGCCCGCTGCCCTGCCCTGCCGCCGTTCTCTGCACGGGGAACATTTCCCGGTCGTCGGTCGGTCGGTCGGGAAATGAGAATAAATGGTGAAAGTCACCAAACACCACAACCACAGAGATTCCAATCAATCAATCAATCAGTTTTATTCATCACTTGCACGCACATAAAGTGCAAGTGAAATGAGTTTGCCAGCAGCGAGCGAGCGGTACAATGAAAAGACCACACAAACACACAATAAAAATGTAACACAAACATCCACCACAGCATTCATCACTGTGGTGGCAGGAAGGAAGGAAGGAAGGCACAACATTTGGCACAACAGTCCTCCTCCATTTTCCCCGTGGTCGGGACCTCCACCCTCCGCAGTCGCCGCTGCGGGCGTCCAGATGTTGAGACAAGGTAAAGTCCAGGTAAGTCCTGAATCAGTGCTTCCCCACCGGAGACCGTGGCTTCAGGTTGGTGTAGGCCGCAGGCCGGTGGTCGAAGATTTAAAGTTCCCGCCGCGCCGCAGCCAGAAGCACCGCAGACCGCAGGGCCGGCGGTCGAAGCTCCCCTCCAGGGATCCCCGGCGAGGCATGGAAAACGTCGCCTCTCCGTGCAGGAGGCGACCAAAACGATTTCCCCCTTACCTCCCCCCCCCCCCCCCCCCCCGACACAAGACGCACAGAGAGACATTAAAAACATACATTTAAACACACTAAAAAAACAAAAAAAGTATAACAAAACGGACACACACGCTGCTGGTGTTCAATATTTGTTCAACAATGTGCTGAGGTGTTTCCAGAAATATCCGTTTGGGAGAAGTTCTCTATCTCAGCCTCGCCGGGGTTTGTATCCGTCTGTTTCTTACTCTGTCTGTTTGTGTTTAGACTGGGATACAACGACCTGGGAGATTCCGGAGTGAAACTGGTGTCTGCGGTTCTGAGGAACCCGGACTGTAAAATACAGACACTGTGGTAAGTCCCAGACTGTGAGAAATTGTGTTTACACTCACTGGGTGTCTGACACTGAACATTAATATGATCAGTAATTGTGTCACTGACAAACACTGGGGATTTGCACCATCTCCTGTCTCTCCGTGTCCCTCACCCTCACTCTCTCTCATCTCCAGGCTGAACAGTGTCGGTCTCACAGATTCTGGAGCCGAGGATCTCGTCTCCGCTCTCAGTACAAACCACACGGTGACGGAGCTGTGGCTGAATGGGAATAAACTGGGAGATTCCGGAGTGAAACTGGTATCTGCGGCTCTGAGGAACCCGGACTGTAAAATACAGACACTGCGGTAAGTCCCAGACTGTGAGAGATTGTGTTTACACTCACTGGGTGTCTGACACTGAACATTAATATGATCAGTAATTGTGTCACTGATGAACACTGGGGATTTGCACCGTCTCCTGTCTCTCTGTGTCCCTCACCCTCACTCTCTCTCATCTCCAGGCTGGACGATGTCGGTCTCACAGATTCTGGAGCCAAGTATCTCGTCTCCGCTCTCAGTACAATCCCCTCACTGACGGAGCTGGACCTGGCACTCAACTCCCTCACAGACCGATGTGTCCCCGCTCTCCGCCGCCTCATACTGAACCACCCGAGTCTGAAGCGGATCGAGTGAGTGTTTGTGTTAATGTTTAATGTGATAAAATATCAGGGGATACATCCATCCGCGGGCTTCTTTCTCCTGTGGTTTTGTTCTGTAAGTGTTGTTGAAATATTAACCCCAGTCCCTGTTATTGACACTGTTGTTTCATCTGTTTATTTCCTCTTTATTCCTCGACTTGTTTCAGGCTGGTGGGGAATAAGTTCAGTCCGACCGGGAAGAAGGAACTGAGGTCGCTGCAGGAACCCAGACCCGGACTGAGAGTGGACGTGTGAACATCTCGTGGTGTGAACGTCACCGCCCGCCCTGGGGACCGGAATATTGTTGGCCGATTCCCCGCCCTCCCTCCCCTTTAAACCCCGACGTTTCCCGGACCGACTGGGCAGTGACATCAGAGGCTGCCCTGCCCTGCCCTGCCCGCTGTCACGTGACCCACCCGGGTACGCGGGGCTGCTGCTGCTGCTGGTGCTGATGATGCCGGGTATCCGGTGCTGCCTGCCTGCCTGCCTGCCCTCCAGTGGGGGATGGGGGAATTCCAGCGGGGAGGGGGACCTGACCTGCAGGATCCCGGATGTGACTTCATCGTCAGCTCCTTCCTGCTGTGGATTGATGGTGACAACAGCAGCAGCAGCAACATTGCTCAAACTGTTCATTCCCACAGCAATGTCTGTCACTGCTGTATCGTCTGTAAATCACATGTAAATAGTTGATGACTGTAAGTTAGTGGATGTGTAGATGACTAATATTTGCAGCACTCAATAAACACTTGTCAATTCCACACTCCCTCCCGCTCGGATCATTGCAAATTTGATCAGAAATATGTGACCGTCCCAATCTGCCCAATATTTACTTCACTCCATTCTACCCCTCTCCTCCCAATCCATTCTCCGCTGCTTTCTCTCAGTTTACCCTCCCGTATTCAGCCCCCCCATCTTTACCACCCTTCTGATCAACCATCAGTCTCCTCCATCATCCTGCTTCCCCCCCCTCCTGCTCCCCACTCCTCCTCACCTGCTACTCAGCCCCCCCTCCTCACGTCCTAGATCTGACCCCCCTCCTGCTCCCCACTCCTCTTCACCTCCTACTCAGCCCCCCCCTCCTCACGTCCTAGATCTCCCCCCCCCCTCCTGCTCCCCACTCCTCTTCACCTCCTACTCAGCCCCCCCACCTCACGTCCTGGATCTCACCCCCCCTCCTGCTCCCAACTCCTCTTCACCTCCTACTCAGCCCCCCCTCCTCACGTCCTAGATCTCACCCCCCCCTCCTGCTCTGCCTTCCTGCTAACCTCTCCTCATCCCCCTCATTCCCTCTCTCCCCCTCCTTTCCCTCTCCTTTCTAACCCAGATACTAGCATGGACAGCAGGCTGGCAGGCAGGCAGGATGACAGAAGACAAAGAGTGGCAATAAAGGGGGATTTTCCGGGTTGCCAGCCAGTGACTAGTGGGGTTCTGTAGGGCTCGGTGCTGGGGCCGCTGCTCTTCACGTTGTACATTCATGATTTGGATGAGGGGTTGAAGGCTTTGAGGCAATGTTTGCGGATGATACGAAAATAGGTGTGTGTGTGTGTGTGGAGAAAGCTGGGACTCTGCAGAAGGACTTGGACAGGTTGGGAGAGTGGACAGAGAAGTGGCAGATGGAATATAGTGCAGCAAAGTGTGGAGTCATGCATTTTGCTCGTTGGAATAAAGGTGTAGACTGCTTTTCTAAATAGGGTGAAAATCCAGGAATCTGAGATACAATGGGACTTGGGAGTATTGGTGCAGGATTCCCAAAACGTTAATAGACAAATGACAACAGGTGCAGGAGGAGACCATTCAATGTGATCACGGCTGATCATCCCCAATCAGTACCCCGTTCCTGCCTTCGCCCCATATCCCCTGACTCTGCTAGTGTTGTCCACAAATTAACAGGACCTGTAATTGTGGCGGGACACCACTGGGTGGGAGTGTTGACCAAGGAATAACAGGACTTGTCATTGTGACACAAGCAGAGAGTCTACAGTTAATGACAAGACCCTGAACAGCATCGATCTACAGAGGGATCTTGGAGTCCAAGTCCATAGCTCCCTGAAAGCAGCAACACAAGATATGCTTGCCATGTTGCATATGTTTTGAAAAACTTTGCTTTGTCTCGCTATGTTAGAAAATATTGAGATTTTAAAAATCAAGTCCAAGAATTAAGACCGAGATGAGAAAGACTTTTTTCGCACAGAGAGTGGTGAGTCTCTGGAACTCTCTGCCACAGAGGGTAGTTGAGGTCAGTTCATTGGCTATATTTAAGAGGGAGTTCGATGTGGCCCTTGTGGCTAAAGGGATCAGGGGGTATGGAGGGAAGGCAGGTACGGGATACTGAGTTGGATGATCAGCCGTGATCATATTGAATAGCGGTGCAGGCTTGAAGGGCCGAATGGCCTCTACACCTGCACCTAATTTCTATGTTTCAAAGTCTGCAATTTATCCCATCAGATAAAGCATAACAAGTTTAATTTGACACCCAATTCACTTTCATATCTTCAGTGTTAAAAAAGTTATGGCCATTTTCATCCTCGGATATTAGCATCTTGTTCCCCATTGCTTTTCCATCAACTTAACTCAAAAGCTGTGATCAAGCACAGTCAAAAGCCCATAACTTTTTTTAAAAATTAAGAGAACTGAATGAAATTTTCAATTATTATAGATTGAAGCATTCTGAAACAAATATGAAACAATCTTACTTGGATGACCAGAAATTAAAGCATATAATTTGTTAGTTACCTAATTGTAGCTAATTATAAATTTCAATTACTAGATCAAAACATCTATCCATTCTTAAAAGGTTAACATGTTTTAAAGCCTAAGTGTCCAAATAACATTCACACAAGGATTCACAATATAACATGATATTTTATATCTCATTGTCACGAATTTATAGGCCAAATGGAAGGAATTTAGTGTTTAATTCCCATAAATTAATGGGCATTTTAATCATCTTGCGAGTGAGATTTTGTGGAACACGATGGATTGGAACGTTGCAGTTTGCAGTGAATTTAAACCCCATATCGGCAGGAAAAACACTGCCGGTTCGAATGGGGCCCAAATCACCGTTTCGCAACGTGAAATTTTGCTCAAAGGCATCCTAAGAAGCACGTTTATATGTAAAAATAAATGGCGTACCTTGCTTTGTCCCGTACGTGAGGTCCGTCCCGTTGTCGGCGTGACGGCTTTAGAAGACGATCTATATTTGACTCCTGCTATTAAATTATCCAGCGCTATTTTTAATAAACTTGATAAAACAGCAGTCGGAGCGATTATTCTTCAGCAGCTAAACAGCCTGAGAAAGATTGATTTCAACAGGCTGGAGAAAAACGGCATTTTAAACCCGCCCCCCCCCCCCCCTCTCAAAGGCGCCAAAGTCACGCACACGGCCAGTGGCAGAACTGCAGCGCCGCTGAAGGTAAGTTTTGTAACGTACCTACTTTATATGTTGAATATGGAAATATCTTTTAGAGCCATAGAGTGATACAGCGTGGAAACAGGCCCTTCGGCCAACGCTGAACAACATGCCCAATAGACACTAGTCCCACCTGCCCGCATTTGGCCCATATCCCTCCAAACCTGTCCTCAAAATGTATCTGTCTAACTGTTTCTTAAACATTATGGAAGTCCCTGCCTCAACTACCTCTTCCGGCAGCTTGTTCCATACAATTACCACCCTTTGTGTGAAAAAGTTGCCCCTCAGATTCCTATCAAACTTTTCCAGTTCATATTGAACCTGGTCCTCTATTCCCCTACTCTGGGCAAGAGACTCTGTGCATCTGTCTACCCGATCTATTCCTCTGGTGATTTTATACACCTCCACAAGATCACCCCCATCCTCCTTCGCTCCAAGGAATAGAGTCCCAGCCCTGCTCAACCTCTCCCTGTAGCTCACACCCTCTAGTCCTGGCAACATCCGCACAAATCTTCTCTCCCCCCTCTCCTCTCTCCACACCCCCCTCCCCCAGTCTCCCCCTTTTCCTCTCCCTCTCCCCCACTTCTCTCCCCTTCTCCTTTCCCCTACCCCTTCTCCTCTCTACCCCTCTCCTCCCCCTCCACCCTTCTGCTCTCCCCCTCTCCCCTCCCTTCTCCTCCCCTTCACCTCACCCCCTCCCCCCTCCTCTCACCCTCTTCTCCTTTCCCCACCTCACGTCTCTCCCCCTTCTCTCCCCACCCCGTCCTCTCTCTCCCTCCCCCCTTCTCCTCTCCTCTCTCCCTCCCCCCTTCTCTTCTCCCCCTTCTCCACTCCACCCTTTTTCTCTCCCCATCCCCTTCCGTCCCTCACTTCTCCTCCCCGTTCTCCTATCCCCACCCCTCTTCTCTCTCCCTCCCCCTCCTCTCCCCTTCTCCACTTCCCCCTTCTCTCCCCATCCCATTCCCACCCCCACTTCTCCTCTCTCCCTCCGCCCTTCTCCTATCCCCACCCCTCGTCTCTCTAACTCCCCATCCCTCCCCCCTTCTCTTCTCCCCACCTCTTCTCTCTCCCTCCCCTTCTCCTCTCCCTCCCCATCTCCTCTCCCCACCCCTCTTCTCTCTCCCCCTTCTCCTCTCCCTCTCTCCCCTCTACCTCCCCCCCTCCCCCATCCTCTTCTTCGTCCCCCACCTCATTTCTCTCCTCCTCCGCCTATTCTCTCCCCATCCCCTTCCCTCCCTCCTTCTCCTCTCCCCACCCCTCTTCTCTGTTCCTCCCCCCTTCTCCTATCCCCCCTTCTCCTATCCCTCTTCTCTATCTCTCCCCTTCACTTCACCCCCTCCCCCTTCTCCTCTCCCTCACTCCCCTCTACCTCCCCCCATCCTCTTCTCCTTTCCCCACCTCACTTCTCTCCTCCGCCTATTCTCACCC